>CAUYQG010125800.1:0-21014 GCA_963574415.1 Tarsius wallacei | reverse complement strand
TTATAAGGAAACTTGCTGATGTTCAATAGCTTTTTTTTTTTTAATTTCAAAAAATTAGCTGGGTGTGGTGGCACGCACCTGTGGTTCCAGCTACTTGGACGGCTGAAGTGGACGGATCGTCTGAGCCCAGCAGGTCGGGGCTGCAGTGGCCATGAGTGGGCCACTGCACTCCAGCCTGGGTGACATAGTGAGACTCCAACTCAAAAAAAAAAAAAGAAAAAGAAAAAAAGAACTTGGGTTGCAGGTAGCTCACAGAAGGCGAACCCAGAAAGCCAGAGTGAGGGAGGAAAGGAAGTGAGCTAGGGAAAAACGGAAAGCCATCAGGGTGCATGACTGAGCTGGTGACCACGCTGAGCTAGGCAAAGAGGGCTCAGTCCCGCTCAGATCCCTCTGAGAACACCTCAGAGCTGTCCCTCTGAAGGACCGGAAGCTACAGCCCACCTCCCACTGGTTGCAGGACATCCCCACACAGGTCAGCTCCTCCATGCTTCTGAGGTATGCCTACACAAGCCAAGCGAACTCCCACATGTCTGTGTCGAACTCTGAGGAATAATGCTAAGAGATACAGCAAGCACTTGAGGTAGAATAAACACTACATAAAAGAAGTGAAGGGCTAGACACAAGGATTTCAAATTTTAAAAAAGGGGGCCGGATGCAGTGGCTCAGGCCTGTAATCCCAACACTTTGGGAGGCCGAGGCGAGGGGGTTGCCTGAGCCCACGGGTTCAAGACCAGTCTGGACAACTTAGCGAAACCTCATCTCTACAATAAATCAAAAAACTCGCCGGGCATGGTGGTGAGCGCCTGTAGTTCCGGCTACTTGGAAGGCTGAGGTGGAAGGATCTCCGGAGCCCACCAGGTCGATGCTGGGGTAACCATGACTGTGCCACTGCACTCTAGCCCGGGCAATGGAGTGAGACCCCAACTCAAAAAAAAAAAAGGAAATGAGGAAGAAAGAAGAGGATGAGAAATGAGAGGCAGAAGCCCATTACTAGGCAGGTTTTAGAGGTGGAGAAGCTTCTCAGATGGCATCCAGCTCACCTATTGTACACTTTACTGCAGTGCTTGTCACACTGCATGAACTAGGGAAGTATCTGCAAGCCTGTCTCTTCTATGGGATATGATTTTCTTGTAATCAGAGTTTTTCACCTCTGTTCAACATTCCTAGCATCTAATACCAAGTTTAGAACCTGTTTAATATAAACATAAATGTCTGTTGAATGCATGAATGTCTCTCTATCCTTCCCATTTCCACTAGAGCACACACTGCTTAGCATCCAAGTTTTGAATTATTCCATGATGATGACCTCTGATTATTGTCTTTCCTGAATTGTGAGGAGCTTCCGAAGGGGGAAATGATAGATACTTCCGCAGACCCTGAACTTTCTGTACCCAGCCCTGTACACCCTCCTCCCCCGCCACTCACCACAAACACATTCCAAGAGCGCTGTGACTCTACTCACCCATGCTTTGTAAACATGTGCCAAGCTGTACCCCTTTTGTAAAATGTCCAGCCTGGACGGAACTGACAGTGCTCCTGACTCCAGACACACCGACCTCACCCCTGTATCACCCAGAACCAATCCTCCCAGAACAGCTGTCACCCACTGAAACACAGAAGGATGGCTATCTCCAAAACTGCCATCCAAGGAAACAAGTTTCCAAGGCCATCCAAAGAGGATGCGCCCTACCACCAAGAAGTTAAAAGCCCTAGAAGACGGAAAGGAGTCTTCTACAAACGAATGTTTATTCCATATAACACCTCAACCTGAATGAAAACAAGGATTTCAGCCCTACAGATGTTATCCTCCTGAAATAAACCAAGCCTGTCCCTGCAAAACACTAGGGTCAACTGGCTGTCAAGCACTGAGTCACTGGAAGTCTTTTAACCCCAATCTCTTGTCAGGATGAGATGCATTTTCTGTTCCTGGAATTACTTATTCCTAAAATTTGCCCGAATAACGTTTCCTTGGTGCTTCAGGTTATATACCCAACCCACTTAGTCCCATGTTTTGAGTCACAGTCTCTTTTCTTAACCTTCTTAGCGAAGCCCTTACAGCTGTGGCTATTAGTACACTGGATCTTAACCCAGCTGTTCCTGAAAACAAAAATATATATATGTACTAGCAAAAGCAGGAAAATCCACAGTCCTTGCTTGATAGGATCCCTCACAATTAAAGTCAGATTGTGGCTAAACAGCCCTAAAAACGCTTTTCAATTTCTTTTTAAACTGTGCCTTTTTAATTGTGAGTTATACTATAACAAATACAGTGACCACCACGAAACAACCCATCCCTCAACTTCCCCGAGCACCCGCTCCATGCTGGGGCCTTGCAGGCGCTCCGTGCTCACCCGCCGTCACCAGCAGCGCTCCGGGCGGGAGCGGCCGGCACCCTCACTTCCCTAGCCAGCGCCCTCATCTCGCAGACGGAGGTCAAGGACCCGGCCCAGCCAAGGCTGGGATTCAGAGCGCGGCCGTCGGCCCGGCGCCGAGCATCCATTCCGGCCCCGCGCGCCCACGGGGGCTCGGTCGGGGAAGGGGCAGCCACGGAAACCGAGCCACGCACGCCACCCCCGCCGGCGGCCTTCCAGCCCTGCGTCGCGCGGACCAAGCCCGGCTCCCGGCCCGGGAGCGCCGGGCGGACTCGCGGGGCGAACGCGCGCGGCGCGCCCCGCCACCACCCCTCCGGGCGCGAGGTCGCGGACCCCGGCCCGCCCCGCCGAGTCACGCCCGGCGGCGCCCCGCCTCCCCACCGGACGTCTAGGCCCGGCCGGCCGGCAGCCGCGGGCCCCTTCCCGCGAGCCCCCGCCCGCCCCGCCGGGCCGCCAGACCGCCCCGCGGGCGCGCGCGGCGCCCGGACCCGCGGGCGGGCGGGCGCGGGGGCCCGGGCGGCGAGGAGCCCCCGAGGCCCGCCCCGCCCCGCCGCCGCCCTCGCTCACCTCGGCCGCCGCCGTCTTCCGCGCGGCCCCGCTCGGTCACCGGCTCGTGCCGCGGGCTGCGGCCCGGCCGCCCCGGTCCGGTCGCGCCGAGTCGGCGGCCGCCAGCGCCCGCGCCGGGTGGGGTCGAGCCGGCGGCGAGCGGCGCCGGCGACGGGGCTCGCGTCTGACCCCGCGCGCACCGCGCATGCGGGAGCGCCGGCCGCGCCCCCTGCTGGCCGGGAGGAGTCAGCGCGCCCCGCGGGTGTCCCGGGCCGGCGCGGCGGCTCAGGCTGCGGCGACACGCCCCCTCGGAGCCGGCGGGCTGCAAAGCCAAGCGGCCAGGCGCCTCGCCTCGCGTGAAGCTGGCGAAGACGCGGCATACGACCCGTTCTGGCGCGCGTGCCGCGTTCCTGGAGGGCAACTTGGTGCCGACCCCCACATGCCGGATGCCCGCACCCTGCGTCGCAGCAGCCTCTCGGCTTGGAGTCTGCCCTTGGATATTCTCAACACGCTTATCGGAAGTCTGCACGATGCTGGAAACAACCAAAATAAATGATCAAGCATGATCGAAATGGAATAATGTGAGAATGCGATGTGCGTGGGTAAGGAAATCGCGCCAAGAGATGTTCTGGGAAAGCAGAGCCCCAAACAGCGGGCAAGTGGGATCGCCTTTAGCAAAACACACACACACACGTGTGCACACACACCGAAAACCCAAGAGAGATGGAATGAATCAGTAGATCTTATGTGCAGGCATTTGTATGATTTTTTATGGGAGCACAAGAAGCAATGCAGTTTTGGGTGGGGTAACTGTAGGCAGAAATGGAAACACGTTCGTTTCTTTCGCTCTTATTTACACGAAATACCCGATACACGCGCAGTAAGCACGTGTTTTAAGGCAGAAAGTGGAGTCTAAACGAAGAAAACGAAATGCTGAGTGACGTTATTGGGAGGGCACCGAAATCCCCCCGCTTCTGGCCGGCGGTCTGGCTGCGGGATCGAATCCTTTCTGGACCCAGGTGGACTTTTGCGCCCTCTGGTGGATCCAAGCTGTCCCTTGCAGCTTAAATATTCATGAGGATGATTCTGAGACTGGAGGCCCTCGGGGGCTTACATCAGCAAAGGTGGTTTCGGGAATATTTTTGTGAGTCCATGCCTGCTGTCATAAATCTAGGGAGATTGGGATGAGAGCATTCTGGGGATGGGAAGCCCACACTTTGCTTTCCCACATCCAAGAGGGCATCGCTCTGTTCCCCAAAGCCGAATCCCCCACAAACGGATAGGAAATCAAGCAGTGTGTGCCCATTTGAGAACCGAATGAGTGGAGATCGGTGTGTCGCCCATGGCATTATATTCAAATTCTTCTTATTCCAGGAAATATTGTTTTTAACTTTCCCTTATAGGTCAACGGGTAGTAATCTGGGCTGGGAGAAAGCGGCCTCTTTGTGTTTTCCTCTTTGTGTTGATCTGTATTTAAGAACATATATGTTTTTAAATTAATCATTTGTTTTTCATTAAATGAGAACTCACTGCTTTAAAGAACTGTGTGAGGCATGGTCTATGAGGAATGCTGCCTATGTGTTTTTTTGTTTTTGTTTTTGTTTTTTTGAGTCTGAGTCTTACTCTGTCACCCAGGTTGGAATGCAGTGGCATGATCACTGCTCATCACAGCCTCCAACTACTGGGCTCAGGAAATCCTTCCACCTTGGCCTCTCAAGTAACTGGAATGACAGGTACGTGCCACCATGCCCGGCTAAGTTTTTTATTTTATTTTTGTAGAAGCGAGGTCTCATTATGTCGCTCGGGCTAGTCTCAAACTGTGTTCAAGCAATCCTCCCACCTTGGCCTCCCAAAGTACTGGGATCACAGGCATGCGCCACCACACCATCCTTATTCACTTTCTATAACCTTAAATGTGTACATAGAAAACACTCAATGAGTATTTGTTGAATGAATAAAGGGTGCCCAAACACTGGGAGAGCTAACTAGAAATACTATAAATATGTAAAGTGATATCACTCAAAACTGAAAATATTTAAAAAATGCTACCAGATTCAAAGGAAGAAGAGGTCACATCCAGTTGGAAAGATCTAGGATGAATTCAACCAAGATTTGATGTCTTTGCCCTGAAGGACATTGAGGGTTTTGACAAATAGGTGAAAGAGGTATTTCAGGCAGAGGAAAAAATCATCAGCAGGGGCAAGTGTCAAAGATGGCAAGAATCAGAAAGAACAAATGTTCTTCAGTCCAGTATGGCTAAAACAGTGTGGCAACGTTTCTAGAGGAAGACACCACGCAAGTAATTGAAGGGGAGAAAATTCAGAACCTGTGATGTTAGAAGCCACATGATACTAGAGTAGCCAAGGATGACTTTAGAAAGGAGTTGGAAAGAAATTGTGAGCCAGGCCCCAACGTTTCTGAGAAGGTAGGGAAGCGTCTTGGTAGTTGGTGGCCGAAAGAGAAGAAACTATAGAAAGATACTGCACTGCTCCCTTGGAAGGCACAGGACGAAGCAGAGATTGCTCCGACACCCACTAGCCCAGCCAAATGCAAACGTGTAAATTTCCCTTACCCAGGGAACCGTGAGAGTCGGGGTTAGGAAGGGAATGGCTTCCAAGGAAAGTAGCATTATCAGGGAAAAGTGAGTTTCCAGTGAGGAGGAATAGCTGGCGTAGGGCTGAATCCCAGCCTTAC
Source organism: Tarsius wallacei (assembly GCA_963574415.1). Taxonomy (NCBI): domain Eukaryota; kingdom Metazoa; phylum Chordata; class Mammalia; order Primates; family Tarsiidae; genus Tarsius; species Tarsius wallacei. Next base: position 15,402 of record CAUYQG010125800.1, on the reverse strand, counting down.
CACTTCCTCTAAATACAAGTGAGCCTTGAGCAAGGAGGGTTCGGACCTCACGGGACCACCTATTCATGGACTTTTTCCTAGGAAAGTGACACTGAGCTCTCCTCCCTCTTCTGTGCCCCCCAACCCCTTTTCCCTCTTCTGCCCCTGAGTCAGCAAGACCAACCCCCCTCTCCCTTTTCCTCAGCGTATCCGACGTGAAGATAATGAGGATGAAGACAGACAGACATCCACTTTCACTTAACAACAGGTATATTTTCTCTTCCTTACGATTTTCTTAATAGCATTCTTTCTCTTGTAAATTTTATCATAAGAACGTAGTATTGAACACATAGAACACAAAATATGTGTTAATTGGTTGTTTATGTTACCCGTAAGGCTTCTTGTCAACAGTGGACTCTTTGTAGCTACGTGATGGGGGTGTCAAAAGTTGTGTGTAGACTTTCAACTGTGTGGAGTGGTTGGTGCCTCAACTTCCACGCTGTTCAAGAGTCAACTGTGACTGAGGTTTATAAAAATGGAAAGGGGGGCATACCCATCAACGAGGGTGCCCGCATATGACCATTTGTATACCTAAGCCTGAATGGTACTTCGTATCTTTAAATTTTAAAAAAGGATGGAAAAAGGCATAGTTTCCAAGGAAAAAGACTCCATGAAATAATTGATCTGGGTGTCTCACTTTGGTTTAGCTTAAAACAGCACTGGTAGGCGGTGTTGTAGGCTAGAAAACACCTACCCAAGTCAACTTTAAGGAACACCCTCTCAAACGGGTAGCTGAGCACACCAAAAAAGTAAGGAAAATATCCAGAGTCAAAAATGAAGCTGATGTGAGAGAACCAGTGCTGAAATTACAACTACGTTGGGTACACAAGGTAGGGAGCTGATATAGAAAAACCCAGACAAAGAGAAGACTGGAAAAAATGTGTTCAACATCTGTACCATCAACCAAAGAAACTGCCTGTCTTGTCCAGGGGGTGGAAAAAGAAGACAGTCTCACTGAGAATCTTTAATATCTATATCTTAGTCCATTCAGACTGCTTTAGCAAAAATAACATAGACTAGGTGGCTTAAACAACAAAAATTTAACGCTGGGTGCAGTGGCTCAAGCCTGTAATCCCAGCACTTTGGGAGGCTGAGGCAAAGGCAAGAGGATTGCCTGAGCTCAGGGGTTTCAGACTAGCCTGGGAAACTTGGAGAGACCTTGTCTCTACAATAAATAAAAAATTAGCTGGGCATGATAGCGTGCGCCTGTAGTTCCGGCTACTTGGAAGGCAGAGGCAGAAGGATCACCGGAGCCCAGCAGGTCAACGCTGGGGTGGCCATGAGCATGCCACTGCACTCCAGCCTGGGCGACAGAGTGAGACTATGACTCAAAAAAAAAAAGCCAGGCATGGTGGCCTGCAACTGTAGTCTCAGCTACTCAGAGGCTGAGGATGAAGGATTGCTTAAACCCAGGAGTTCGAGGCTGAGATGATCTGTAATTGTGCCACTGCCTGCCAGCTTGGGTGACAGAGCAAGACTCTGACTCAAAAAGGAAAAGAAAATGACCATGAATATTTTAAATGCACTAAACTCTTGAACACACCGCACAGACAAGAATAAACCCAAAAGGCCAATACACATATGAAAATGTGTTCAATAGCATTAGCGGCAAGAAAACACAAATGAAAACCAGTGGAATACAGATATCTCCAAAAAAAGATACAGCCGGGCTCGGTGGCTCAGTCTGTAATCCCATGCTTTGAGAGGCTGAGGTGAGTGGATTGCCTGTGCCCGCAGGTTCGAGACCTGCCTGGGCAACTTGGCAAGACCTCATCTCCACAATAAATCAAAAATTAGCCAGGTGTGGTAGCGCACGCCTGTCGTTCCAGCTACTTGGAAGGTTCAGGTGGAAGGATCGCCGGAGCCCAGCAGTTCGAGGCTGCGGTGGCCGGGGGCGGCCACTGCACTCCAGTCTGGGCCACAGAGTGTGACTCCAACTCAAAAAAAAAAAAAAAAAGATATACAAACGACCAAGAAGTGTATGAGAAGATGCTAAACATCACTATCCATCAGAGAAATGCGCATGAAAACCACAATGAGACATCACCTCACACCTGTTAGGATACCTAGCAAAAAAAACATAAACAAGTGTTGGCAAGGATGTGGAGAAACTGGAACCCTTGGGCAACGTTGATAAGAGTGTAAAATAATGCAGCTGCTCTGGAAAACAGTATAATGGTTTTTCAAAAAATAGAACTACCATGCCATCCAACAATTCCACTTCTGGGCATATATTGAAAGCAGTTCTTGAAAAGATGTCTGCACAACCATGTTTACACCTGCACTATTTACAGTAGTCAAGAAGAGGAAGCAACGTAAATGTCTATGGATGGATGATCAGATAAACAAAATGTGGCATACCCATATGAGGGAATACTATTCCTTAAAAAGGAGAAATAGCCTGCCACTTGCTACAATGTGAATGAATCTTGAGGACATGATGCTAAGTGAAATAAGCCATTCGCAAAAGCACAGATATTGTGTGAATCCACTTATATAAGGTATCTAAAGCTGTCACATTCATTGAAACAGAAAGTTGAATGGTGGTCACCAGGAGCTGGGAGCAAGGGTGCGGGAAGAATCATCGTGTGACAGGTAGAGAGATTTAGCTCTGCACGATGGAAAGGTTCTGGAGATGTCTTTTACCACTGTGTGAATCTACTTAATACTACTGAAATATACACATAAAAATGGTTGCAATGGTAAATTTGATGTTATATGAAATTTTGTACCACAGTAAAAGATAATTAAAACCACAGTGAGACCGGGCTCGGTGGCTCAGCCTATCATCCCAGCACTTTGGGAGGCCGAGGTGAATGAATTGACTAAGCCCGTGGGTTTGAGACCCACCCGGGGAACCTGGCAAGATCTCGTCTCTACAATAAATCAAAAATTAGACGGCATGGTAGCATGCACCTGTAGTTCTGGTACTTGGAAGGCTGAGGCGGAGAAATCGCCAGAGCCCAGCAGGTCAAGGCTGCGGTGGCTGGGGGCGTGCCACTGCACTCCAGTCTGGGTGACGGAGTGAGACTCCAACTCAAAAGAAAAAAAAAACTGAGATTCTTCTACGTACCCACTTTTTTTAACTGCTAACACCCAAGTCAAGTTGGCAAGAATGTGTAGCTAGTACAATTCTCATACACTGTTGTAAACTGGTACAATCACATTGGAATTCATTTGGCAGTATTTACTAAAGCTGAACTTACCATATTATCTGGCAATTCCGCCCTCAGGTATATATCTAAAGCAGGTATATCCAACCCGCAGGTCACCTGTGGCCCAGGTCAGCTAGTAATACGGCCCGGAAAAATCTTTTAACATCATATTAAAACAAGCATTTCTGACAAGCACCTTGAGAAGTCTTATTATGTTTATACACTAACTATATTATATAATTTATGAATGGCCCAAGACAAATCCTCTTTACGTGAAGACTAAATCTGGACACCCCCGATCTAAAGGAAACATGTAAATAAGTGTTCCAGAAAGTCGCATTCAAGAATGTTTAGAACCGCATTATTCATAATAGCCATAAGCCATGGGAAGTCTACTAAAAAAACCAGGACAGGCTGGCACAGTGGTTCACACCTATAATCCCAGCACTTTGGGAGGCTGAGGTGAGAGGATTGCCTGAGCCCACGGGTTCGAGACCAGCCTGGGCAACTTGGTGAGACCCCATCTATACAATAAATTACAAAACTAGCCAGGCATGGTGGCACATGCCTGTAGTTCCAGCTACTTGGAAGGCTGAGGTAGAAGGATCGCCTGAGCCCAGCAGGTCGAGGCCGCAGTGGCCGTGAACGTGCCACTGTACTCCAGCCTAGGTGACAGAGTGAGGGTCCAATTAAAAAAAAAAAACCAGGACAACAATACCTGCCTTGGGATGCAGCCAGGATTAAGCGAGACTGACCAATGGTAAGCACACATACTGTGACTTACTAGGACTCAGCAGCTCAAGAATACGGCCAGGCCAATGACCGTTGCTCAGTACGTACTGCTAACAGAGAAGAAAAAGGCACAGGAAGAACCCAGAGTGCTATAGTCTGGGTGTTTGTGTTCCCCTAAAATACATGTGCTGAAAACCAACCCCCGAGGTGATGGTACTAAGAGATGAAGCCTGTGGGCAGAGCCCTTGGGATTAGTGCCCTTATAAAAGAAGCCTGAGGTGGAGCGTGGGGGCTCATGCCTATAATCCCAGCACTTTGAGAGGCCGAGGTGGGAGGATTGCTTGAGTCCGAGTTCAAGACCAGTCTGGGAAACACAGCGAGACCTCGTCTCTACAAAAATTCAAAAAATTAGATGGGCATGGTGGTGCATGCCTATAGTTCTGGTTCTCTGAAAGGCTGAGAAAGAAGGATCGGCTGAGCCCAAGGGGTCGAGACTGAAGTGAGCCATGATCATGCCAGCCTAAGCAACAGAGTGGGACCCCGTCTCTAAATGACTATATGTAGCTCCCAACAGAATGCCCTTTGGGGCAGAGCCTTTGCTCATTGTACCTACTGTTAGAGTACCAGCCCATAGAATAGGTCCTGACACATCGCAGAGACTTAACAAGTAATTGTTGAATGAATGAATGAATGAAATTAAACAAAAAGGAAGCATCAGAAAAACATATTCTCTTCTCATCTCTAGAAGTGGTGGGTAAGGAGGTAATACCCGGAGTTTCTGCAGCCATGTAGAGACCATGAGGAAATAAAACAGAAGAGGAAAAGCCAACACGCAAGGGATAGCCAGGTGGACAAATAACTAGACCTGGTTTCCAAGTATCACATTCCCCTGGAGGGTCAGATGACTAGCGTCAGTAATGCCAACACTTAAGTATCTCCTCCTGTGAGACGACAGAAATGGTTGCTGAGGACAGAAAGGCGTCTCTCCTAAACTCTAGAGGCATCTACTACAAGAAATGTGCAGCGTGGCGCTGTCTGAAGGGAGTACATCTGAAAAATAAAGCTGTGATGAGGAAGTGAGAAAGAGCACAGAGCTCTGAACTCCTGGCTGCAGCTCTGCTGGAAACCTCTGTCCTTCCCCTTCCCAGTTATGGTAATTCAATAAACTCCTCCCTCCTTTTAAAAATTTGAGCTACCCGGGTTTGGTGGCCCACATCTGTAATCCCAGCACCTTGGGAGGCAGCGGCGAGAGGATTGCCTGAGTCCAGGGGTTCAAGACCAGCCTGGGCAACTTGGTGGTCTCTACAATAAATAAAAAACTTAGCCAGGCGTGGTGGCGCGTGCCAGTAGTTCCAGCTACTTGGAAGGCTCAGACACCTGAGTCCAGAAGTTCAAGGTTGCAGTGAGCTATGATCGTGCCACTCCAGCCTTGGTGACTGAGCAAGACCCTGTCTCAAAAGAAGAATTGATTCTTCACATGGGAGACCCTGAAAAACAGTGGCAGTCACAATGGCTCTCAAAAGCGACCATTTCTCATTCTGACCCACCATAGAAAGCTGACATTACTTCAGTAAAACAAATCCTGACAACCGATGTTTCTTGGGCATGGGAGCATAAAGGAGTGCTACTTAGCTAATGGATTAAAAAATAATGAAAGATGATGCCAACAGGCACACAAAGGCTGCTTCTCAGGACAGGCAAGCGTCAAGGGATTCTGCTGGGAACTAGTCTGGCAGCGTGGAAAGAGAACAGGATTTTGAACCAAACCAACCTGACTTCAGATCCTGACTCTGATACCTTTGGGCTATGTGACCTTAGGAGCACCATTCAATCTTTTAAAGACTCAATTTCAGGCCAGGAGCGGTGGCTCACGCATGTAATCCCAGCACTTTGGGGGGCTGAGGTGGGACGATCACTTGAGCCTGGGAGTTTGAGATGCCTAGGCAACACGGTGAGACCTCCTCTCTAAAAAATAAAAAATTAAAATTAAAAAAGTTTCCATTTCCTCATTTGTAAAATGGAGGATGATAATGTGAGCTTTCCAAAGTTGTTGATTCAGAAGAAACGCATGTAAATTACCTAGCATGGTGTCTGGCACACGGGAGGTATTCAGTAAAAGACAGGCAGGAAGAATGAATGAATAAATGAATGAGTGAATGATAAAAAGTAGACCCCCAAAAATCCTAAACCAAATAGCATGCTTTACAGGCTTATTTAGGCTCCAAATAAAGCACCCCCGGAGATGGGGCAGGCAGCCCTCGTCCGCATTCTTAGGGTAGAAAAGCCAGCCTTGGTCAGCTGGACCCTGCAACAGCCTTGGTCCTGCCGCAAGTCTTCCACCCAAGACCATCGCTAGGCCACTCTGCTCTGGGGACATCAGAGGAGGCAGCTCCTCCCTGGGTGGGAGAAAGAGGTTCGAGACCCGCAACTTGGTGAGACCTCATCTCTACAATAAATCAAAAAATTAGCCGGGCGTGGTAGCGCGCGCCTGTAGTTCCAGCTTCTCGGAAGGTTGAGGCGGAAGGATCGCAGGAGCCCAGCAGGTCGAGCTGCGGTGGCCGGGAGCAGTCACTGCAGTCCAGTCTGGGTGACAGAGTGAGACTCCAACTCAAAAAAAAAAAAAAGAGGTATCTGGAGATTAAGGGGCCACGTCAATTCCCATAGAGAAGCCTCTCCCGACTCCCACCACAGAGTCCTGTTCACGCTGTCCCAAGCAGAAACCCGTCCCAGGTTCCTGGTACGCTACGAGCCCACCTGTCCTAAGTGTGAGGAAAACAATTTGAACAAACCATTAATTTCATGTCCTTTGTCGTCTGGAAGGTATCGTTTTTGTTTGTTTTTCGGCCTACTCTTTCTCATAGGCGCTGTGCCTGTGGCTGGTTTCCCTGGCAACAAAGAAGAGGAGGGAGCCACCAAAAAGAAGGGACACAGTGTTTGTTTTCTCTTCCTGTCCTCAGGGGGACTGAGGACTGTGGTTAAGTACAGTCACGACTCCCGCATTCAGTAAATTACTCACAACAGAGGCATCGAGTTTCTCCCAATTCTGTTTAATAGGGGAGGGAGTGAACCACGGAGACAGGCAAGAGACAGACACAAAACCAAGGTCGGCATCTTCCTGGCAAATGGTCCATCCACATTTCTCCCACAGCCCCGGAAGGGCCCAGGCTGGCAGTGGCCGCTGGGTGCTCTGGCCACAGAGTGACAACTGGCTCACCTGTGCTGGTCGCTTGGCTCTTGGGTCTGAGAGAGTGGGGCATCTTCTGCCACTGAGGCTCTGCCCTCAAGCACCTGCCGGACCCTCTGCATCCCTGGAAAGGGGAGGTGAGGGCCGGTCAGCACCGACGGTGGGTGGGTGGGGTGGACAGGCTGAGGCTGTGGGGGTCAGATGAAGGGGCCATGGGAGGCGGGCGGGAGGGCAGGTGCTCACCCAGGCAGAGCCGGTGGGCCTTGTCCGAGAAGACCAGGCGGAACCAGCCGGGCTCTTTACACCCAAAGGCCTTGCCAGAGGACAGCAGCACCTTGTGGTCCAAGAAGCGGTGCCACAGAAGCATTTCCCCTTCAAAGGTGTCTTCGGGAAGGTACTGGCAAGGCAGAAGGGGCTCAGGGGACAGGTGAGATCCCCGCCCCTCGCCTGCTGGAGACAGGCCTGAAACATCCTCCTGGCCCGCAGCTCCCCCAGTGTTACCTTTCTCAAGTCAACCCAGATGAAGAAGCCGGCCCCTCGACTTAGGAAGGGGATCCCCAGGACCTTGAGCTCTTCCGAGACATAGGCATGTGCAGCCTTGAGCCGGGCGTGGTTTTCTGGCAGGTACACCTCATTGATCCAGTCTGCGTGGGTGAAAGAGAGGCCAAGAGATGAATCTCCTATCACCTCTACTCTGTCCCATGAGCCTCAATGCTGACAAAACTGGCCACACGTTGCCAGGACTGTGTGAGCCCCTCCTCTGCTGGCTGACGGGCAAGGGGAGGGGGCTGAGAGGGGAGGCCAGGAGGGGATTTTAGAGGTCGCCATGAGGCACCTTGAATCCAGATACTCAGCTTTGACAGCGCCAGGTCCCACACCCCATTCAGGCGTCCAGAGCACAAAGCTCCTCAGGACACAGGACCGAACCAAGCTCATCCACTTCTCAAGTCATGCTTTAGAGCCACACAGACCAGGGTTCAGATCCCGGCGTTGCCATGGACGAGGATGGGGCCTTGGGCAACTTCACCTCTCCGATCCTCATTTTGTTACTGACTTTTTTCTGTTGTTTCTGTACAGTTCTATGCATTTCAACACACGGGTAGATTTGTGTGACCACCACCACAGTCAGGATTCCGAACAGTTCCATCACCCCAAAGAACACCCTCGTGTGTTTATAATCCCATCAGCTTCTTCCCCATCACTACAGTTTTGCCTTTCCCAGAATCACAGAAGTGGAATGCATGCCATGTAATCTTTTGAGACTGGTTTCTCTCACTCAGCAGAATGCCTCTGAGAGTAATCCGTGTGACCATGAATTTTATTGCACGGTAATATTCCTTCATGTGGACGTGCCACGGTCTATGTACCCACTCGTTGTGGTACCTCCCAGTTATGGGTGGTTATGGATGAAAGAGGATATACACATAGATGCAGAGGCTTTTGTGTGACCCCCAGGGTCAATATCTAGGAGTGGGATTATGGGACATTTGGTACGTGTGTGTTTAACTTTATAAGAAATTGCCGGGTTGTTTTTCAAAGTGGCTGAACCACTTACTCTTGTACCAGCCATGTATGAGAGTTCCAACTGTTCTTCGTCTTTACCAACACTTGATGTTATCAGTATTTTTACAAATTGCAGGCCCTGGGCCAGGTACGGTGGCTCACACCTGTAATCCCAGCACTTTGGGAGGCAGAGATGAGAGGACTGCCCAAGCATAAGGATTCGAGACCAGCCTGGGCAACTTGACAAGACCTCATTTCTACAATAAATTTTTAAAAAATTAGAAAGGCATGGTGGCATACACCCATAGTTCCAGCTACTTAGAAGGCAGAGGAAGAAGGATCACCTGAGCCCAGCAGGTCAAGGCTGCAGTAGCCATGAGCGTGCTACTGCATTCCAGCCTAGGCAACAGAGTGAGACTCCCACTCAAAAAAAAAAAAAAATTATAGGCTAGGCACAGTGGCTCACACTTGTAATCCCAGCACTTTGGGAGGCCAAGGTGAGAGGATTACCTGAGCCCAGGGGTTCAAGACCAGCCTGGGAAACCGGGCGAGACCTCGTCTCCACAATAAATCAAAAAATTAGCTGGGTGTGATGGTACGTACCTGTGGTTCCAGCTACCTGGAAGGCCGAGGTAGAAGGATTGCCTGAGCCCAGCAGGTTGACAGAGGGAGACTCCAACTCAAAAAAAAAATTATAAGCTAGGTGTGGTGGCTCACCCTTGCAATCCCAGCACTTATCTTCCCGGTCTTTATCTCCCTCAACTGCATAATAATAGGGAAAATATGGGAATTCTTGTTTCCTAGGAGCCAGGAGAGGGACAAATGGGATGACCCAGCAAGAGCAGTCGCAGGCTCAACAAATGGCGGCCATGACAGGTCACCTTTGTGATCTAAACCCACTATGTGAACCCGGAAACAGAATGACTCGCAGAGAGAAATATTTCCGTTAAAACAATGTTTTCTTAGTAGCTCTGCTCTTTTTAAGTGTTCCCCGCTAATACTAGCAAGTTCACATCAACCCAAGTCCCTGTTACACACTTACTTTTCTAATTGAATTACAACCCACACCAACCTCACAGGACAGATACCACCGTGATCACTGTTTTACAGATGAGGAAACTGAGACCCAGAGAGGTGGAGTCATTAGCCACACATCAGGAAGTGACTTAGTATAGTACGGAGCCGGTCTAGGCCCAGGGCTGGCGATCTCAAACACCACCCTCAACTCTTCTCACTGGGAGAAGTATCCTTAGCCAATCCCAGACTGACTCCTGCCCCCCGCCCCCCCAAGCCATGTTCAGGTCACCAGGCCCAGGCAGTCACCACGGTCCCGGAGCAGCTGTGCCATCTGATACTGGAGCAAGCCACTGAGGCCATGATAGCGGCAGAGGGAAGCCACAGCAGTGGCCACGTCCTGGTTTTCTGTGTACAGCGTGCCAAAGCGGAGCCCAGACATCCCAAAGTCCTGAGGGAAGAAGAACCCTAGGTGGAGGCCAACCCCACAGAGGAGGCTGGTTCCACCCACCTCTCTGCCAGCCCACCTCCCCGACACCCCCGAGGCCAGCCAGGAGCTCACCTTGCTAGTTGCCCACATCACGTGGGTCCTCTGGGGGTCAGGCAGCCTGCAGAGAACACAGCATGGAAACAGAGGCAACACAGGGCCGTGGGTGCCCAGACATGTTTGGGTGAACAAACGAGGGGGTGGGTGGGCGAATCTGGCTCTACATCTGGGGCATGCCCTGGCTTTATCTCTCAGCCACTGATTCCCACGACAGCCCACGGGCCGAATCTAGTCGGCTGCCTGTTTTTGTAAATCAAGTTTTATGGGCACACAGCCACACTCATTCACTTACACAGCTCCATGGCAGATGAGCAAGAGGCCAAATGGCCCGTAAAGCCTCAAATATTTACCACCTGGCCTCTGCGGGTAAGTTTGCCGAATCTTGACCTAGAGCCTAGCTCAAGTGTCACTTCCTCAAAGAGACCCTCCCTAACCACTGCCCCTCCACCTCCCCCCCAATCAGGGACCTAAGCAGATTCTCCCAAAGTTCCCAGATGGCTGTCTGAGCACTTATCAAGGCCATCATCGGATGACGAGCTGTGCGTTTGGCTGCTAAAATTATTTTTCTGGCTAGAGATCAAAATCTCACCTAGGAAGGGCTGATGTCTTTCTTGCTTGCTTGCTCACTGTTGCACCCCCAGTGCCCAGCACAGTGCCGGGTACAGAATACCTGCCCTACACACGTTATTTCATGACTAACCAAGAATCATGGACAAGTTGCTTTTTCTCTGTGCCTCACTCCCTTAATCCAGAAGGCACACGCGAGTAACACTCGATGCTCTACCCACTCCACAGAGCCGCGTGAGAACTAGAAGACAGAACTAACCGAGAGGCTTAGCAGGGCTAACAGTTCCCAACAACCAGCAGAAGCTGTCTGAGTCCTTGAAGGTCAGATCTGCAGGCCTTCAGATAATCCAGTCCAAATGTTTCCAAAGGCGTTTTGGCTACAAATTCTTTGCTTATGCTAAATCTAACCAAAAGGCCCAATATTTTTTTTTTTTTTTTTTTTTGAGAAAGCAGAATTTATTGAGAGGACAGAAAAGCTCCCACAGTGGGAGCGGACTCGAAGGGGTTGCCCTATTTATTATTTTTTTTAAAGATCAATATTTAGCCAGGCGCAGTGGCTCACGCCTATAATCCCAGCACTTTGGGAGGCCGAGGCACGTGGATTGCCTGAGCCTGTGTGTTTGGTACCATCCTGGGCAACTTGGCGAGACCTCATCTCTATAATCAATCAAAAAATTAGCTGGGCATGGTGGCACATGCCTGTGGTTCCAGCTACTTGGAAGGCTGAGGTGGAAGGATCGCCGGAACCCAGCGGGTCAAGGAGGCAGTGGGAGGGAGCGTGCCACTGCCCTCCAGCCTGGGTGACGGAGTGAGACTCCGACTCAAAAAAAAAAAAATCTATATTTAAATAGCCAGAAATGTTTGGCACCAGAAGTATGTGCAACGACTCCAGAAGTATTTGCTGAACGAGTGAACGAATGGATGAATGAAACCAGAGCTACTCTGGGGATGAAGGAAACAGCAAAGGAGGCCAGTTTCCTACCCACTCAGCCCTCCCTCGAGGAATCCCAAGGCCCCTCCCTGGAGTTCTCAGAAACTCCACAAAGTAACATGAAAACCACTCATCTAGCCCAATCCTCCCGCCTTCTCATCGGGGGACCAGAAGACCAGCGAGATTCGCTGGATGGAAGTGGGCTGTCCTGGACAGGCCATGCCCTGTTGTGACTGAGCCAGAAGGGGCCCAGGGCACTGTGAGATAATGGGGGCTGGTGGAATCGGCTGGGTCGAGGGAGCCTCACCCTTCTAGGCTCAGGACACTGCGGTACCCCATCGACTCCTCAAACACGGACAGCATGTAGACCTCATCTACGATCACGTGCAGCTTGTGCCTGGAATGAGGCAGGAGGCGGGGAGGAGAGAGCACGGTGTGGAAGGCAAATGTGTCCCCCAGAGTGTGGTGACAATGCCTCAGAGATCCGAAGGGACCACGGTCCAGATCAGGGTCACCGAACTTGTTTTCCCCAGGAACACCCTTCTCTTGTCTGTTTTTTCAAACAAGTAGGAAGTCGCACAACAGAAAGCAGAGGATGGTGGAGTTCCAAGCATTGCAGGGGACAGGGGGAGCGCTGACACACCTCCACAGAGGGGCACAGTCAAGGATGAGGGCTCCATCCAGAGACCCAGGTTCAAGTCTGGCTCCACCCCTCACCTGGCCATGCAAAGACTCAGTGAACTGGGCATGATAACAGCATCAGGACCGGATAAGGTTGCTGTGAGGATTGCACGAGATACATAAAGTGCTTGGCGTGGTGCCTGGCTTCTAGAGAGTGCAATGAGGGCTGCTATTATAAACAGAGAGAGAGAGAAGGAAAAATTGCACCACAAATCCCTGAGGCCCCTCCCCTCTGCTGGGAGGGGTCAGAGCAAGTAGACGCAAGTAGAAGTAGGGTGAAGAGAGTACAGGTCCCGCACCCAAGCCCGAAACAGAACCCCCACCTGCCCAGACGTTCTATGGGGATGCACGGGGGTGTCTCACCTCTTGGCAAACACCAGGTACTCCTGCAGCTCTCCCGGGGAGTAGATGTCACCCAGAGGGTTCTGAGGGTTGAGGAGGATGAGGCCTTTGACCTTCACACCCTGAAATCATCCGCAGGGAGGAGAACGTCAGCCCTTCCCCAAGGCCAGAGTCACGCGGTCAAAGAGGACTGATCGCCCGACGGCTCCCAGGAAAGGTGAGGGGGACGTGGTCATGACCCAACATGAAGCAAACAAGCAGGACACGGAAGCACATCTGTGGCACCGTGCCAAGGATGAAAAGAAAAGAAAGGCAGAGAACATGGTCCAGAGAGAAATATGCCAGGATGTTACCTTACTTGTTAGAATTATGGGCAGGACACAAGAGTGTAGATGATAGATAGCATTGTGAGGACCTCCCAAAAGCTAAATACAAAAAACAAACAAAGACACAAACAAAAAAACAAATAGGGCCGGGTGCGGTGGCTAATGCCTATAATCCCAGCACTTTGGGAGGCCGAGGTGAGAGGATTGCCTGAGCCTATGGGTTCGAGACCAACCTGGCAACCTGGTGAGACCACATCTCTACAATAAATAAAAAGATTAGCCGGCATGGTGGCGCATGCCTGTAGTTCCAGCTACTTGGAAGGCTGAGGTGGAAGGATCGCCTAAGCCAAGCAGGTCAAGGCTGTGGTGGCTGGGAGCATGCCACTGCCCTCCAGCCTGGGTGACAGAATGAGACTCCAACTAAAAAAAAAAAAAGAATTATGGCCAGGCCTTTAGCCCTTTCAAAATCCCTACAGTGTGGCAAGGAGAAGTGACTCATTACAGTAAACCCAGAAATTTCGGAGGCTGTGGTAAGAGGGACTGCTTGATTCAAAGAGTTCGAGACCAGCCTAAGCAACATAGCAGGACCTTGTCTCCACAAAAAAACCCCAAAATTGGCTAGTTGTGGTGGAGTGTGCCTATAGGCCCCAGCTACTCAGAAGGCTGAGGTAGAAGGATCACCTAAGCCCAGAAAGTTGAGGCTGCAGTCAGCCATGAGTGTGCCACTGTACTCTAGCCTGGGCATCAGAATGAGACTCCAACTAAAAAAAAAAAAAAAAAAAATCCTACAGTGAACAAGCACGGTTTTCATAGCCAAGGCAAAAAAATTAAATAGGCTTCTGAAAATGGATTGGAAAGGAACCACTGAGTACTGGTGTCTGGCTTTCCTCGGGAGGCCTCAAATTCCCACAAAGTGGGCAGGACCACCCCCTCCAGTGGCCAGGGAGACTTGCTAAGCCCTAGGCACCTGCGTCCCATGCATGCCCCACTGAGTCAGAATCAGATGGAGTGGGGGAATTTCACTGAAGCTCCCTGGCTGATTCTCTGTACATTGAGGTCTAAGTCTTTCTCCAAAGGTAAGACCCTCCATAGGCAGGGTCCTGCCTGACTCCCAGACGGTTCCGTGTACCACCCTACCCAATTGTCCCCATCACGGGCTTCCAGCCCTGCTCCCAGGAGATCAGCCACAGGAGGAAGGGTCCATGCCCTCCCCACTCAGACCCACCCACTCCCAGCCTCAGGTTCAATTTGGTCCCCACACCTCGGTCTTTGCTTCTTGCAGGGCCATCTCCAGCTTCTCCACTGTGAGCTGGAAGGGGCGTGTGTCCGGCCCAGTGACCTGGAAAAAGACCCACCAAAGCCACCAGCCAAATTCAGTGGCCCTCTCCCTGCCCCCCAGCCCTGAACTCTCAGGTCTCTCCTCCCCTGTCATCTCCAGCCTTCTCAGAACAGTCTCTGGAAGAACAGGCGGGGCCCCCACCGCCCATCACAGCAGGGACACCCTCATCACTCTCGGGTTTATGGTAGAGGCCCCAGGGGTCCTCTGATCGGGGTTCAAGGGCTTCCATGCTGAGGTGCGAGCTGACCTGTTCCCACCCTGCTATTTCTGGGGCTGGCTCTTGGCTTCTGCATCAGCCTAGGGAATCTCAGAGCTTGGAGCTTGGAAGCCGCTGGGCACCTGGCCATAGGCCCTCGTATGGACTTCCTAGCATGTCTCCCTCAGATCTAGCCTCCAGGAGGGCCCGGGTCCCCCACAGGCGCCAGGACTCTTACCTCACTGTCCAGGTAGGCACAGGCCAGTCGGACGTTGCCATAGAGACAGACATGCTGCGTGATGGCTCCATAGTAAGGGGTAGGGATCAGGAAAGCCTCTGGGGGCAGGAGTGGACAGGGCCTGTCACCCTCTGGCCAGAACACCCCAAGGCCTCTGGCCACTGCCCCCACTGCCTCTTCAACCTTCAACAACCTTCCCAAAGTCCTTCAAAAGCCTGCACGTACTGGTCTCAGTCCCCTTCCTCATAATTAACAACTAACATTTACTGAGCACTTACTATGTGCTAGGAACTGCACTGACCGTTTATTTATGTTTTATCTCGTTTGCTCCTCACAACCAGTGATTGTGTAGTAGGGAGGATTATCATCCCAACTTTATAGACAAGGAGACGGAAGCTCAGAGGGTCCCTGCTCTTGCCTGTTCTAGAAGGACAGGAAATTGCCTGTCGTATCTTTACAACGAATCTTCCTTCTCTGGTTCTTTTTTTTTTTTTTTTTTTTTTTTTAGTTGGAGTCACAATCTTTAGCCCAGACAGGAGTTCAGTGGCCGCTCCCCGCCCCCGCAGCCACAAACTGCATGGCAACGGCGATCCATCCGCCTCAGCCTT
>CAUYQG010125798.1:0-20864 GCA_963574415.1 Tarsius wallacei | reverse complement strand
AAAAAAAAAAAAAAAGATTCTTGGTACACCTTTTATTCAAGCAGCTGGAAAAGGGAGGACAATAAACATAATAAGTAGTTGATTAGATGGTTTGTTAGAAAGTGATCCTAAAACAAAAGGGAACAGTAGAACAGATTAGGATATTAGGAGTGCTGGGGAAGAGGAGGATAAAGAAAGGTGAGTTGCGATTTTATTATTTTTTTATTTTTGTCCTCTTCAGTTTCCTTTATCAGAGTTTTGTAGTTTTCCTTGTAGAGATCTTTCACCTCCTTGGTTAAATATATTCCTAGGTATTTTAGCTTTTTGGCTGTTATTGTAAATGGAATTGAGTTCTTGATTTGATTCTCAGCTTGGTCGTTATTGGTGTATAGCAGTGCTACTGATTTGTGTGTGTTGATTTTGTATCCTAAAACTTTACCAAATTCATTTATCAAGACTAGGAGTCTTTTAGGGTTCTCTTGGTATAAGATCATGTCATCGGCATACAAACATAGTTTGATTTCTTCTTTTCCAATTTGGATACCCTTTATTTCTTTTTCTTGCCTGATGGCTCTGGCTAGGACTTCCTAGGTTGCAATTTTAAATTTAAGGGTGTCAAATTAAGCTTCCTTGATGTAACATCTAAGTAAAGATTCATAAGGGGTGAAAGACTATAATTGAATATGTAAAGACCTGAAAATATAATTTGGGTTTGCATTCGTTTCACAGGAAAAGGGAGTAGTTGAATCTAGCTACAAGGAATAAAGTGGATTGTACTAAGGTTTGAGGGATAAAAAGTTAGATCAGAAAGTGTCTGCCCTCATGGAGCTTCGTGATGAACTAACAATCTTGAAAGTGAATTGAAAGTGGTAATTTTGTCCTATACTATTTGTTTCTGTTTTGACCTTTTTTCATTTGGTGGGGAAATGACAGGTTGATGATTAGCCCTTGTTTTCTGCATTTGCTCCTCAGAAAATACAGTTAGATGGTAACCTCGGTGACATAATGAAATGAAGACAAGAGGTGACAATGGGTTTTAAGTAGAGGACCATGAGTGATTGGTGAAATGGGAAGGTTAAATTTACAAAAGGGCCGATTATTGGAATAAAGACTTATAGTATTTCCATTAACCTTCCATGCTGACAATCACCAAATTCCAGTATCTGAAGCAAGTCTCTCATTAGCTCTCTCTGCCTCTCAGGTATGGGAACAGCACTAGGAACTATGCTGTGCGGGTTGGGGATTATCACACTCTGGTGCTGGAAGAGTTTGAAGAAGAAATTGGAGTTCAACAGATTGTGATTCACCGGGACTATCGCCCCGACAGCAGTGACTATGACATTGCCCTGGTTCGATTACAAGGGCCGGAAGAGCAATGTGCCAGATTCAGCAGCCACGTTTTGCCCGCCTGTTTGCCACTCTGGAGAGAGAGGCCACAGAAAACGGCCTCCAACTGTTACATAACAGGCTGGGGAGACACAGGTAATATAAATCATACGAAGGAACAAATGAAGAAAGTTGGGCATCTTTTTGTGTATGGTTATCCACATATTTGGGTATGCAGCGGGTACTAAAGTCTTCAATGGGTTCAGGTTTAGTTGTTTGGAAATTCTGCCAAGTGTGAAGTACTTGCTTGTAATCTGGTTTCATATCCATAGGTGTGTTGGTTCCAGTGACAACTTTTGCACAAACACAGAAACTCAATTACCTGTGGAGCAAAGGGCTTTGTTATTTGATGGTTTGCTTATTTGCAATAGAGCCTTCCCAAACTAAATGGAGAATTCTTACAGAACAGATCCCCTCTCAGAAAGACGGAGAGGGAGGGGGAGGGAGAAAGAACAGGCAGAGCTGCTGAATTTGAAGTTTCTTTTTCACTCTTGCTCTACTTAGGCAAACACAGTTTTCTGTATTGTGTTGCAGTAAAGTTAAACCAATGAACAGTAGCTAGTGCTTGCTGAGGATGGGCCCTTGAAACACCCCAGGTCTCATCCGTATATTAGGTGCTCAATTTACAAATGACTTTTGAATGAGGAGAATTGATAGGTTGATTGCTCTTCATAACAATTACACTGATAAGTGTATTTTTGAAATTGTGTCAAATATATTTCTACAGGTGATAGTTTCAATAAGGTTTTAGTAATTAAATATAAATACATCTCAGTGTTTTTTATCCCATACTACACTAAAACTGGACTTCAGAATTATGCTGTGTCATAGAAGCAAAATGTAGAACCTCTGTAGCAGATGGAGAATATTAAAAAACCATTGGGACCTAACCTGAGATAAACTGGGGCGGAAAAAAGGAAACATTTCTGAATGATATAATAAAATCAAGTCAGGGTAAATGCCTTCCTAGTATACAATGTTGATCCAGGAGGCAAATCAGGAAAAGGTTAGTCTACTTATCAGCAAATAGAGTACACTAGCATCAGGAGGTTAAAACTTAAGCCTGTATATATAGAGAGAAGTCTGTGCAATGTTTTATTTCTGAAATACCATGTTCCTATTTAGGTCAGTTGTTGCCACATTATGTTCTTTCTCAAGTTCAATGAAGTAGATAAATCCTGTATGAATGAATGCTAATGCCAAGACTAGCACAGCCCGGGCTCGGTGGCTCAGCCTGTAATCCCGCGCCTTTGGGAGGCTGAGGTGAGTGGATTGCCTGAGCCCGCGGGTTCGAGACCCGCCTGGGCAACTTGGCGAGACTTCATCTCTACAATAAAAAAAATAAAAAAATTAGCCAGGCGTGATAGCGCGTGCCTGTAGTTCCAGCTACTTGGAAGGCTGAGGCGGAAGGATCGCCGGAGCCCAGCAGGTCGAGGCTGCGGTGGCCGGGTGTGGCCACTGCACTCCAATCTGGGCAACAGAGTGAGACTCCAACTCAAAAAAAAAAAAAAAAAGACTAGCACAAATGCATTCTCAGCTTTTTAATATACAGAATTCAAATACTAAAGCCTGCGCTAACCTGCTTTCTTTAGTTTGCCTTTCTCTATAGCTAAGTCCATAAGTGTTACTCAATATTCTTCAGTCATTTCAGGATAAGTTTGTGATGGGTGTGTGTCAACATTCAAAGGCAGCTGACATTACATGTCATTTAGTTATCACCCATTTAATTACATGAATGCCACAACAGGGGTTTTATTTAAGACTATTAAATGTTCATTAAACTATTAAATGCTGTGATGAATAGTTGACTAATTCAGATGTTTGGTCTGGATAGGACGAGCCTACTCAAGAACACTACAACAAGCAGCCATCCCCTTACTTCCTAAGAGGCTTTGTGAAGAACGCTATAAGGGTCGGTTTACAGGGAGAATGCTCTGTGCTGGAAACCTCCATGAACACAAACGCGTGGACAGCTGCCAGGGAGACAGCGGAGGACCACTCATGTGTGAACGGCCTGGAGAGAGCTGGGTGGTGTATGGGGTGACTTCCTGGGGGTATGGCTGTGGGGTCAAGGATTCTCCTGGTGTTTATACCAAAGTCTCAGCCTTTGTACCTTGGATAAAAAGTGTCACCAGACTGTAATTCTTCTTGGAAACCTCAAGAGAAAATAGTATTTAAAGAAATTGATGGAAAACTTTCAACCTCTAATATCGGCACTCAGCCAGAGATGACAACAGGGACTGAGATCCATGTTTTTTGCTTTGTGTTGTTATAGAAATTGTGTACCCTTTGCTGCTTTTGAGAATTTGTGATGTGAATATTTTTGGTTAGATACCTCAGTGTAGTGTAATACTGATTATCCATACTTAGCATTGTTGTTGTCTATCCAGATTTCACTAGATAGATTAAGCTTATTATTTGAGCCTTATTTATCTCTGCCTATTTCTCGGCATTCTAGATTATTCTACACTGATTTTACAATAAGGCTTTTTTTGTTTACATTTATTTGGATTGAGAACTCCTCATAATTGAATCAATATGTACACATTCATACCAAGTACCCATATTTGACATAAAATACCCTTTACCATACTCAAGAGTGGCATTATTTTCTATTTATGCTTAAATATTTTCAAAAGACAAGAAATCTTTTTATAGGTCTGAATGGGATCATTAAGCTACAAGGACATTTGCTTGACACAAGACATTCCCAAATTAAGTAATGTTATTTGGAGTCAACCGCTGTAGAAACTACGGGAATGTTCTAGTTACTGTGTATAAGCTACGAGCAAAATTAATTTTTCTGGCAACATAAAAAGTGCTAGGTACACAACCTAACTTATCCCACATTAACAATTCTAATCACTTCTAACTCATCCACGTTTTCTGGACCATGTGATGGAAGAGTGCCATCTACTGGAACTTTCCTGCAACTGACTTATACCTGTAGATTTCCCAAGACTAACCTGATACAACCTTAAAATACACTAGTAAAAATGCTTTCCTAGCCTATACATTGGAAGTCACTCAAAATAACTTCAGTTTTATGCACACACCAACCATGGCATAGGGCAGGCACTATGTGCAACAATTTGCAAAAGCCAGTAAGATTTTGTAGTGTATCCGAGTTTTCAAATGGGAAAGCAGACTTTTGTCAAGGTGAGAAAAAGGAATTTCAGGGGTGGTGAGTGGGTATTTTTTTTTTTAAACTATGGTTCTTACACTTTTGGCTATTTCTCTAATGGTACAGGGCTGGCTGCTTATTATGCACCTTTATGGGACATCCTTGGTAGTAACACAATGTCTTTGCTCAAACATAAAAAGGTACACTCAAATTACTTGAGTAGCACTTCCAGACATGAGAATTTTCCCAAATATCATGGGCCCCTCCCCAAATCCCTAGTATAAAAATAGATTGACAAGGCTGGGTGCAACAGCTGATGTCTGTAATCCCAGCACTTTGGTAGGGTGAGGTAGGAGTATCAATCGAGACCAGGAGTTGGCCACCAGCCTAGGCAGCAGCAAGACCCCATCTCTAAAATAAAATAAAATATAGTCCTGACTACTCTGGAAGCTGAAGATCCCTTAAGCCCAGATTGGCTTCAGTGAGCCATTATCTTGCCACTGCACTCCAGCTGTCTCTCAAAAAATAACTGGAGGTTAGCATGAACTTTAGGATGGTTCTAAATAATCCTTTAAAATGGCTGTCATGAAGGTACTTCAACTCTTCTGCAATTATGCCCTTTTTGTAAATCCTGTTTTGTGAAAACTGGTACAAACCTAAAGGTGCTTTATACTTTTACTACTCTGCGGATTTCAATTCTAGTTCAGCAGAATAGCGTTTTGTAAAAGCCCATGACTTTTATAAAATTTTAAAGCAGCATTTACACTAAAATACGGTGCACACTTGCACAAGGGCTTGGGAAGAAACGTGCAATATAGGTGAGAAAATATTTTCTTTATTGAAACTTTCTCACAGCCTGCCCTTGTAATTCATCTACAGTGCTGGTGCAAACAACTTTTTGTAATTTTTAAGTAGATCAGGGATTGGCAGACCTAAAGGCAATAAACAGGCAGCCTGCAGTTTGATCAATCCTGAAGTGGAATACACTGTTTATATAACATGCTTTTATCATAGCCAATTTTGTCTTAAGTGTGACTTTTATAAGATATTAAGTGTTCAGTGCACATTTGTGTAAATAAAGCACATAACTTTTCACCTTGTATAGCTGTCTTAATCTTTTGCGCGGTATAAAAAATCTGCCCTCCCCCTTGTGGGTAACCTGCTAATTTTCAAATTTTTCCCAAATGCTCTATTAACCTTTGAATAGTACTATGTGGCTTACATATGAGCATAGTAAAGATGGGTTCTGTTCACCATTTTGAACTATCGTTCCACCTATTAATAATTCAGTCAACAGACATTGAGTATCCACATGGAATCAGCATTTTATTTATCAAAGAATCACCTTAAATAACCATTTAAAAATTCAGGTATACATTGCAAATAGGTGCCCTGCTACTTTCTAGAACATTATTCCTAACACTCGTTCCCTCAACCAAGATTTAAGTTTAATAATTACTGCAGGATGCCAATTAAGACTTCACCCATCACTTTAGATTTCTTGATACCTGCAAGAGAAAAAAAAAATCAGCATCACAAAACTCCCATCTGTACTTATCTCACCGTTATAAGGTCTCAGTCATTAACTCAGCTGACTATTTACTCTTTTAAGTTACAAAATGCCAGCATATCAGACCAAGTTTAGCTTTCCAACGTCTTAGCGCTAAGGGGTTTCAGATTAATTTGAGAATATGAAAAAGGAAACGTACCTTGTCCTGTTTCCATCACCCATTGGAACGACTTCAGCTTCCTAAAAACATTTTAACAACATTTTAGAAAAGTCTGCCCCACCATCCAGCACCCTCCAGATTTTTAGCACTTAAGAATGTTACTTGTGCAAGTCAGAATCTGATACCAATTAAATGGTGACAGCTTTGCCAATAAACAAGAATATGCTCTTCCATGGCTAGGAAGGGAGACTGCCACATCTGACAGGTCCCAAAGATACATGGAGATTCACAATGCCGAATTCAGCAAGCAAACTGTTGAAGTTATTACTCACCATCCGGATCAAACTCTGGAGGGTCTCAGGGTGCTGTGACACAATAGTCAGAGTGGTCTCAAGGTGACCTTATGACACTGACGTTCACCAGTGCACGGAACCTTACGCAAGGGACTGTGGCCCACGCGCACTGGGGGTCAGGGTCCAGGGCTGCACGTGGCCCTCCCGAGACGCAACTTACGCCTAAGTCCCCGCATACTTGGAAACCTACAGGTTTTTAAAGCTGACCCCGAGCTACTAATGCAACAAGAATCCTGAATCTCCTGCATGTTAGTCAGTACAATCCATTTCGACCCAATTACCATTTTAGCTCACAAAACACAACTCGCGCACCTCCACCCAAACTCGACGCTTCCCGGATGTGAAAGGGCGAGGCGTCCTACGCACGCTCACTTATAGAACTGATGACGCGCTTCCGGGAACGCCCCGTGAAGGGCGGTCCCTACACGATTTCTCCGCCCCTCCTGGCCCCGCCACGTCACCGCCTTTTCCTTTGGCCACCTCCTTCCTGATAGCGCCTGCCTTCTCTCGGCTTCTTTCCCGCTCCCCCGCCCGTCGTCTAGATCTGAGCCGGTCGCTTGGCAACGGATCCGGTCGCGTGCGTACCCGTGAGAGCCAAAAGTTCTCGCGATATTTGGAAATTCTGACGCTCGGAAGCGCTGGCCGTCGGGAGGGAGTGGAGAGATCGTGTTGTTTCCTGTTTAGGATAGTTAAGCTAGGAGTCACTGTTGTTAACGAAATTCGGGGTTGACAGTTCCTCGCTTCTTACCATTTTGGTAGGTTAACGGATGATATGAATCAGCTAGCTGATTCTTTGGTCTGTTTGCTGCTGAGCTGCTCGTGACCGTCTTCTGCTGGAATTGCTGTTCCTGAGGCTCCGCGTCAAGCGGTTGCTTTCAGACTTTTTCTTTCTTTTGCCTAGTCTGGCGGGAGTATTCGCACTCAATACCGGAAGTTTCCGAAGCACAACAGTGGGGCCTGCGCTGCTGCGGGCTCCGATGAGCGCCTGGAGCCCCGGATGTTGTCGGACCCCCGACTCGGGGCCCACCGGCCGCCCTGGACCCCCGACTTCCCCCGTCATGCGTCCCTGGAGGGCGCGACTAGGGCCATGCGGCGCCACCGCCGTTGCTGGGAGATCTCCAGCGTCTAGGGAATCGTTTCAGTCCCAGACGCGTGCTTTAAAAATAACAGCCGGACGCGGTGGCTCACGCCTGTAATCCCAGCACTTTGGGAGGCCCAGGAGGGAAGGTCGCTCGAGCCCTGGAGTTTGAGACCAGTCTGGGTAGCACAGCGAGACCATGTCTCCACCAAGAATAAAAATAAAAATAATTAGCCAGGCGTGGTTGCCAGCGCCTGGAGTCCTAGCCACTCGCGAGGCAGAGGCTAAGGGGAAGGATCTCCTGAGCCCAGGAGGTCGGGGCTCCGGTGAAAATGACATTCATTTTTTTTTTTTCCCCCTCGGATATGAAACAAACCAGGGGAAGCTTTTACTGAGTCCTGGACCAGTTGCTGTCGGGAGGACGGCCTCAAGACGGTGGGCGAATAAAGTGCAGTGGAGAGCCGCAGATACTTGGGTGAAGTTTCGTGAAGCACATCTTTAGGAGAAAGAACTGCATCAGAGCAACTCTCCTGTTAGGGTTAGATTGGAATGCACAAGCTTATAGGAGATACATTTTGATTCGAGAGATAAAGAGCTGTTCTTGAGCTCACTGTATTTCACCCTTAGTCTCTCTCACCTCTCCACACTTCACTCAGTTCTCAGAACTATTCAATAACAAGGCCTGGGGGCCGCCTCTCAGTAGGGAGTCTTGCAAAGTACTTTTGATTCCAAGCCTCTGATTTGCTCCTCTGTGTTGGTTTGCTTGGGCTCCCATGACAAAATACCACAGACTGGGTGGCTGAAACAATAGGAACTTGCTTGGTTCCCGTTCTGTAGGCTGAAAGTCAGATCCAAGTGTCATCAGAGTTTTTCTTCTGAGGCCTTTCTCTTTGACATGTATATGGCAAGTCTTCTCCTTGTATCTTCACATTCCTTTAACTTTTGTACCTGTCTCTCTCTTCTTAAAAGGGCATACTGGATTAGGACCCACTCAAATGATCTCCTTTAGCTTTAATTGCCTCTCTAAAGACCCCATCTCAAAATGCAGTCACATCGAGAGATACTGGGGGTTAGGATTTCAGCAAATGAGTTTTGGGGAGCTCTTGACACCATCTATTTATGCCAAGTTATAAGAAGTCTGACTGAGAGTATAGATGAATGCTTCCATTGGCTTAAGGGGTTGGAACATCAGCGAACACGAGCGAGAGTGTGTGTGCGTGTGTACCCATGTGCACAGGTGTGTCCTGACCTGACTTTTGACTATAACTTTGTGCTTTGTCTGAAACTGGACTTAAAAAATCTGCTCTTTTCTACCCCTATATTTTGTTTGTGCTCTTTTCTCTGTTTCGAATACCTTCTCATCTATTTTTATCTGCCAGAATTCTACTCTGCTTCCAACACTTTGTTCAAACAGTACAGATTCTACAGAAAATCTTCATTGCTTCAACTGAGTTGATTTTTTTCCTTTTTGACACACTGATAGTATGTTAACTCACATTTTTCTTGTGGTATCTAAACTTGTGGTGAAGGACTTGTCTAACTCTCATTTGAAGTGCCTAGAAGAATAATTTGGATTAAATGACCACTCAATTGCATTATAGAACGCTGTGAGTTACTCAGATATATTTCTAAAATTGAAAAGGTTTGATACTGATTTTTAAAAGTCATTTCTCTCCAGGAGGTGAAGTTTAATCCCCCTTCCTGCTCTCAGTACTGACATTAACTTGGGCTGTGCTTAGTAACTTGCTTTTAAAAGATAGAGTAAGGGAAGGGGAAGAAAGCTTAATTTTACGGTGAAAAGTGGCAAGCTTTACCTAGTATTGGTGATGGATATTGACATTAGTGATATGTCATGTTGATAGTGTGTACTCCCACATGATGTGATGAGGACACTTCACCTCACTCTGCCAAGATTTTCAGTTAAGATTTTCCTGTTTCTCTATCAGTGCTTATTTGGTCTACTATGCTTCTCACAATCAGCTGATGATTTTGATGCACAATTCAACAGATTTTTGCAGTGTCTTTGTCAGTTCTGCTTGTTACTGACCATCCTGACCTCTCTTCATCAGTGATGCTTTCTGTCCCTTCAGAAAAACATTTATTACATTTGTACACTGCCATTTGCTTCATGGCATTATCCCCATAAACTTAGACTAGCATGTCTCTGACTTCTCTTCCTCTCTTGCCAAGTTTAATAAGAAATTTAATGTTTGATTATTGCTCTAATTCAGGCTCCTACTTTCTCACGGTGGCACACAAAATATGCAACAATGATAATGCATGCCACTCAGCAAGGCACTACCACACGTTGACGTGAGCCCATCTGTGAGACACTGATATACCGAGGATCTGAAACCTTACTGAGTTGGTTGTAAAGGACTGCCAATGTAAGCGCATGGTGGCAAATTCACGAACTTAATTGTCAGGCTTTGTAGTTGTGAAAATTACCATGGTGTTGGAAGATATCGACAATAGGGGAAATTGGATGAGGGGTGTGTAGGGACTCCCCATACCATTTTTGCAACTTCTCTGTAAATCTAAAATTTTAAAATAAAGTTTAATGTAAAATGCAATCATAACTTTACAGTCATTATATTTTCATTTTAAGACAAAGTGGTACTTTGTGACTGAGATGACAGTATTTCTAAATTTGTGGGAATTTGAGATCTAAGCCAGTGAATTTAGCCACAATTCAACCAAGGCTTTGAGCTTTAGGATTGGGAGAGAGAATGTGGTAATAGATAGAAGAATAAAAAATTAATTGTTTAATAAAAGTATATTTAAGGATTTAAAGGTAGAGTGCAAGATGAACCTGTTAGAAGTGATAAAATAATAGCTGGGTAATATTTCTTTTTTTTTTTTTTTTTTGCGTTGGCGTCTCACTCCGTCGCCCAGACTGGAGTGCAGTGGCCACTCCCGGCCACCGCAGCCTCGACCTGCTGAGCTCTGGCAATCCTTCCACCTCAGCCTTCCGAATAGCCAGAACTACAGGCGTGCGCTACCACGGCCGGCTAATTTTTTTGATTTATTGTAGAGAGGAGGTCTCACCAAGTTGCCCAGGCGGGTCTCGAACCCGCGGGCTCAGGCAATCCACTCACCTCAGCCTCCCAAAGCATGGGATTACAGACTGAGCCACCGAGCCCGGCCTTTATTTCAGTTATTTATTTGACACGTGGACAATGCTTATTCTTCAACAATGTTTCTTCCTACTCTTACTTTTTTCCTTTTGTGGTTTTGGTATAGAAGCTGATAATCATCAGAGAAACAAATTTAACTGTAACTGTACATCTCTCATATGAATGCTGAGATGAATGGGAGATATATATTCAGGAAATTGCCTGTGGATTTATTTTTATCTTCCTTAAAACACTTCAGGAACTTAAATTTTCAGTTAGTATGTACTAGCAATGTGATACCACTGCTAAAAAAAATTGTTTTATTTTAGCTGTAATAATAAAAGTATAGTGTCCAGAAGAGAGAAGATGAGAGGCCTTATCCCTACTGAAATATTTCTTTTCAGTTCTGAATACCTTTTCAGTTGTTCTAAGATTTGCTAGATTCCAGTAAATGTTTATTGAGCAGACATGGGCCTTGCCTCAAGACTTGAGAATATAATTGAGTACCTCATTGTTAGTAATATTACAATGTTTTCCAAAGTATTCAAAGGTCAAAGCAAAGGCATTACTTTTGATTTCTCTCCATCCTCTATTTTCGATATTTAGTGTATTTTGTATCAGCCAATGTATTATTTATCTATTGCTGTGTATCAAATTAGCTTAAAGCATAGTGGCTTGAAACAATATGCATTTATTATCTTATATAGTTTTTGTGGGTTAGGAATCTAAGCAACTTCACCAGCTCAGCGTCTCTCATGCGACTGTAGTCAGGATGTTAACTGGGTTTGCAGTCATCCGAAGGCTTGACCTGGGCTGGTGCTGGAGGATCCTCTTTCAAGGTAGCTTCGGCAAGTGAATGGTAATTTTTGGCAGAAGACCTTAGTTCTTTAGTATGTGGATCTCTCCATAGGGCTGCTTGAATGTCCTCGTGACACTCATGGCAGCTGGATTTCTCCAGAGTGAGTCACCTGAGAAGAAGCCCCAATGTTTTTATGGCCTAGTCTAAAAGGTTACACACCTTCATTTGTTAGAAGTGAGTTATCAATTCCAGTTCACACTCAAGGGAGGGAAATAAAGCTCCATTTCAGGAGGAGTGTAACAATTTGTTGGCATATTTTAAAAGTTCATAGTCAGGATGGGTGAGGTTGTATTGTAGTTACAAAAGATTCAATGTTTCTGTGGCTTAAAACAACAAAGGGTTGTTTCATGTTGAGACAGGAGACAGCTAGAAAAAGCCTAGGCAGACAGATAGGCGGGTCCTCTACTAACAATGTGGTGAACTCCCTGCAGGCCTGGCAGGCTCAGCATTGGTAAACAAGCTCCCTGCAAGCCTTTCAAACTAGAGCTTAGGTACTCACTGCTGGGATTGAAAAGCAACCAATCAGAACAGCAACAGCTCTAGTGCTAGCCAGTCGGCTTGGACTTAGGGCTATCTAGCACCAGGTTTTCAGCCCCAGATGGGCAACCCCTTTGGGTCTCCTTCCACCTTGGGAGCTTTTCTGTCCTCAATAAATCCTGCTTTCTCACTTTCCGACTGTCTATGTCCCTCGTTCTTCCTGGGCATGAGACAAGAACCTTGACCCTGAAGAGCTGCAACCCGAAGAACTGCAGAAGATTGTCAGAGAGCTGCCAGAAGAAGACGAGACTCCGAAGCTAAGACACCCAGGGGGCTAGGCTTGCCAACCCACCGAACCAGCAACACTCTCAGGGCTTGGCTTCCCAGCCTGTTAGAGCCAACATCTGGGGACTAGGCTTGCCAGCCCCTCCCAAAATTGCAACACTCAGGGTTTGGTTTGCCAGCTTGTTAGAACCAACACCTTGGGGGCTAGGCTTGCCAGCCCTCCCTGCCCCACCCCCCCCATCACAACACTCAGGGCTTGGCTTGCCAGCCCTTTAGAGCTGACACTTCTGGGGATAGGCTTACCAGCCCTTTGATGAACCTCTCTAGGGCTTGGACCCATTGAGCTGACACTCTTGAAGCCCAGGCTGACCTGAAAAATCCGTATCATTGTCATGTTAATGTTCATTTAGAGCCTAGGCTAATGAGGCCTTTACCATTTGTAATGTTTGTGGGCAACATGCAGGGAGAAGGGAAGATAAAGATACTTGTTCTTAAAGGATTCCATTCTGAAGTGACACTTGTTACATTGACTCATGTTTTATGGATCAAAGCAAGTTGCACAGCCACACCTAACTTCAAAATCGTGGAGAAATGAAATCCTACTGTGTGTTTAGAAGGAGAAGAATTAAAACTATTTAAATATACCATTATAGCACTAGCGATTTCTATAGTTGCCAAGCAATAGCTTTTTATGTTATTTTTATATTTACCTTTTTCTTTTGTCTATTGTTATGCTACCAATCTAAGGCAACATGTCTGAGCTGTTTCCTTACCTTTCTAATCTCCCCCTTCCAATCAGCTGAGTATATGCATGAAATATTAAATTTTCTGAAATATCATTTTCTCTGTGTTAGTCACTTATTACAGAAAGTGTAATAGCTTTCTCATTGATTAGCAGTTCAAATTCCTTATCGCAGGCCAACATACAAAGTATATATTACCCTTAGCATGCTGATTCCTATTTTGGTTCATGCTATTTCATAGCATAGAATATGTTCTCCATTCTTCCTATCCATCCTTTAAGACACATCACACATCTCAGTTGTTATTTTTTATAAGAAGCTTTCTTCTAGAACGTTAGTGAATATTGGTCTCTTTTTTATCTTCTTAAAACTTATTCTTTGTACCTTATGCTTTAAAACTTATTTCATCAATAAATAGATAATGAGTTCATATTCTATGCCAGGCCCTATTCTAGTTGCTGGGGTTAGAGCAGTAAACAAAAGGGAAGTTTTTAGTTTCACAGAGCTTATATTTTAGTAACAGAAAATTGACACATAGACACAAATAAGAGTATTAGAGTTCTATCAGAGAAGTAGAACTACTAGGAAATATATGTGATCTAGATCATGCATGTGTGAGTGTGTATATATCTGTACTATATGTGTATGTATATATTAGGGATTTGACTTTACACACTATGGCCTGGAGGAAACAAGGAATATTGGCATCTGCAAGAATAAATTATAATCCACGAGAATGGACTAGATGGAATAAGCACTGATCTCTTCCTAGTTCCAGGGGTTTAACTTTGATGATGGGGGTGATATGTAGGAGAAGCTGATGCCCTTTGTCATGGACTCAGTAGTTGTTTAAGTTGAAAAAGAAGATCTGGCATGAGTTGAAGAAGTACAGACCTGGTTACCACCCCACACCTTCAAGCTGAGCTAGCGGGTAAGTGACAACTTGCATGATCTGTAACATTGCTTCATGTCCTGCACCAACCTTCCAGGTATAAAAAAGTATAGGAGTGCTGCTTTATTTTCACTTACCAAATCTCATTAAAATGTCTCCTGTGGCTCATTCTAACCTGGAACTATTCAGGGAAGAAAAGGGAAATGTAGTGCTAACTTAGCTTGGTTAAAGTAGGAATCAATCACGATATGTCCATTATATGGTTTGTTAAAGTACGTGTTGTGAAGAAAAGTAAAGCAATGCAGGAGATGAGAAGTGTTGGGGAGTAGAGATTATAACTTTAAAAAAATGTTCAGGGAAAATCTCATTGAGAAGGTGACATTAGTTCAAAAACTTGAAGCAGGTGAGGAAACAAAACATACAGATATTTCAAAGAAGAGTATTCCAGCCAATCAGTTCTTTCTCAGTGGGACCATATTTAATATACTAGGCAAAAGTTCCTAGTGCTCACCACCTCATATTATTCCTTCCCTTCTGTAATCCTTTCTTGAGTGACAAAATGGTAAAATACTTCTGAGATGAGGCTATAAAAAACAAAACAAAACATGGACTTGTGTTTTGCTGCCACTCCCTCTTTTGTCTTATATTGCTTGCTTTGATGGAGCAGGCTGCTGTGTTGGAGAGGCTTATGTGGCAAGGAACAGAGGGTGGCCCTGGCCAATATCCAGTAAGGAAGTGAGACTGTCAGACCAATAGTCCCTGAAGGACTGAATCGTGCCACCAACCATGTGAAAGAACTTGGAAATGAACCAGTTGAGTCTTGAGATAACTACAGCCCCAGCTGCTGATTTTTGCCTGTGAAGGACACTGAAGCAGAGGATCCAGCTACAGCATACCTGGATTCCTGATATACAGAAAGTGGATGAGATCATAAATATTGTTTTAAGATATTGCTTTTTGGGGTAATTTGTTATGAAGCAATAGAAAACTCAACTTGGCATGTTCAAGGAACAAAAATTAGACCAGTTTGGCTGAAGTGGGTTAAGCAAATAGGAAGTGAAGTTAGAAAGGGAATGGCAGGCTATCTATGGCCTTTTGCGTCTTTATACAGTTTTTAGTTTTTTGCTGTAAGTTGGAAGCCATTGGAGAGTTTTGAGTAGGGACATGAGATCATCTAACCTAGGATATATATGTTCTCTCTTAAAGCTCTGCTTAGAAGAGATTTTGGGGTAGGAGGAGGGGTGGGGTTGGAGCAAGGAAACTAGTTAGGCTAGTGAAATAACAGGATGAGAGAATAGTGTTGGCTTAATGGTAGCAGTGGAAGAAATAAATGATGCAGTTCTGGATATATTTTTGTGGTAGAGCTGATAGTATTTGCTGACAGATTGGATATTGGATATAAGAGAAAGAAATAAAAGAAAAATGACTCTAAGGTGTTTGGTTATGTGCTGAGATGCGGACTGCAGGAGGAGTGGGTCTCTGGGGAGGGATACTCAGGAGCACAATTTTGTACATTATATTTTAGATGCTTTTTAGGCATCCAAGTGGAATTGCTGAGTAGGAAGTTCAGTATAATTAGTATGGAGGTCTGGGCTGAAAAACAAACTTGGGAGTTGTCCAGCTATAGATAGTATGTAAAGTCATGAGTTTGGATGGAAATACCAAGGGAGAGAGGATAGATAGAAGATAAGATAAAAAAACTGAGATGTGGGACATGTCAACATTAATCTACCAGGAACAATGGCAGGTACTTGCAGAGGAGATTGGGAAGTGAGGTAAGGAGAAAAGCCCAGGGAGTGTGGAATCTTGGAAGTCAAGAAAGCTGTTTCAAACAAGAAGGGGGTGATCAATTATTTATGGTACAAGTAAGGTGGAAGTTGAGAAATGACCACTGGATTTAGTATTATGGAGGTCACATGGGACATCGTTAAGAACAGTTTCAGAGAAACTAGGAGAACCAAATATCGCGGTTTTGGAGCAACTTTTCTGAGAAGTTACACTGAAAAGGGGAAGAGAAATGGGGCAGTATCTGGAAAGGGAGGTAGAATCTAGAGTGGGTTATTTTTTAAACACAGGAGAACCAGAAGCATGTTTGTATTCTGATGGGAAAGATGCAGTGAAAATGGAAAAATTGATGATGCAGCAGAAATTTGGGAATTGCTTGAGAAATGAGATGGGATCTAGTACACAAGGGTAGTGATTGGTCTAAGATGGTAGTTCAGGCAGTTCACCTATAGAAACAGGTATGGGTACAGGTGCTTGTAAGTGAGAAGACAGTGGTACAAACTTGAAATGTTCTCTTCTATTTTTCTTTTTTCATAGTAATAGAAAACAAGGTCACCAACTGAGAGTAAGGATGGGGGAGAGTGTTGGGAATTTGAGTAGAGAGGAAAAGGCATAATTAGGAGATAATATCAATAGACTTGGAAAAGCAGTAGGGTACTTGGGTCACATTAGGAGCTCACTTGAGTTCTTATAATGATCTATTTTTACTTTTTGAGTTGAGGTCTCTCTCTGTCACCCAGCTGGAGTGCAGTGGTACAATCATGGCTCACTGCAGCCTTTAACTCCTGGGTTTAAATGATCTTCCTGCCTCAGTATCTCCAGTAGGTGGGACTAAAAGCTTGCACTTGCATGCCTGCCTAATTTTTCGATATTTTTATAGAGATGAGTTCTTGCTGTGCTGCTTACCTGGGCTTGAACTCCTAGGCTCAAGCAATCCTCCTGCCTTGGCCTTCCAAAGTGCTGGGATTATACACATGAACCACAGCGCCTGGCCCTTATAACGATTTTCAATTCAAATCTTTAGCATGATTGTGTATTTTCTCTACATCAAGCTTAGCTGCATAGATGTAGTTATGGAGCTGACAGAGAGTTGGAATGAACTCAGTTGGGGTTTGCTAAGAGAGTAAAGTGAGAGAAAGAAAAAGGAATGCGTCAAGGGAATGGTTATATGGATTTGTTGTGGAATTTAAGTTAGACAAGGAGCAATGATAATACTTGAGAAGAATAAGAGATATTGGAAATGTGGCAAGTGGGATCAATGAATTTTGGAGCTAGGGTTCTAGAGTAAATGTTTGACATTGTGAAACATCTATAATATGTATATTTATTGAGACGTTTAGCAAGTAACATACTAAGTCTTTTATGGTTTAGCCTGAAAAACTGGAATTTCCCAGGTGTTCTGTGATCTCAAACTGGCCTCCATCATTTTGAGTGGATGCCTGACTTGGTTGTAGAAACACATCAGTGAGATTCTGCATTTATATTTCATTAACTATTTAACATCTCAGAAGTTGAATTTTTCATTCTTTCCCAGATGACTTGTGATCCTCTGATCTATTTACTAATGAGTGTGTGTATGTGTGTGTGTGTGTGTGTGTGTGTGTGTGTGTGAGACTTACATGCTTTTATGCAAAAGAAGATAGTTGTTTATTTAAAATTTAATATGGCATATTAAAATAGAATATCACATTACTGCTTTGGAATATTTATAAACTAATATTTGTAAAAACATAGAATGCTTTCATGCCGTATATGTTAAAATAATTTGAAAATTTGATGATCATTTGCTAAAATTCTCATTTAAAAAAATTTTTTTCTTACTATAATATAGATTATAGCTGTTTTATGATGTCAAACATTTACTCTAGTACCCCAGCTCCAAACTTTCTTTGATCAACTATTTATAAGGATTACAAATATCTGTATTTGTGGGAAGATAAGCTTATGTTTATGTAAAACTTGATGGAATGAAACAAAATTATGTTGTGTCAATTTTTATGAGGCCACTAGATGGCTCTGTTACCCTATTATGTAGGTGTGTGTTTAAACTTTGAATTAAATACATTCATTATTGTGCATGAGTGTATTAATGTGTATTTGGACAATAACATGAAAATGTCAGCATATTTAATGGCTCTATCAGCCTATCATATGGACTCAAGTTTTATAAAATAAATATCTACAGTGGGTATTCAGAACCTTAGAAAGGAACTAGAAAGGAACAACTTTCTCCATATGCATATTCTAAGAATACAATTGGAATACATCAGACCTTTTTTATCATGTAACTTGATGCATTTTTTTAACATTCTAAATTAATCAAGTAGAGGTTTAATTCATTTCCTGTTTTCTGAAGTATTTAAGTTAAAACATTATTAATGTGGAGTATATCAAAGTAGACAATGATTCTTTTGGAGAAATGACATATTTCTGCCTAGTCTACTCATGGGCAAGGATGTAGTCATATGTATCTTACTTGTAGTAGTACTTTGTATGCAGTGCATGCTCAATTAAGTGTTTGTTGAATGAGGAATCTGGGATGATAAAAATGAAAAAGCATTCTGATAAATTATACATAATGTTTGAAAGAAAAAATAAATGCAGGGCAGCATATTAAGGCCAAAATAACAAACTTTTTTGGTCTTGAACACATTATACCTCTCTCTTTGCCAAAAGATTTAAATTGAGTCTTATCCCCTATTGTGAGGCTATATTTACAATTTTATAATGAAAATCATTTCACTGAGAAAATCTTGTGGCAGATTTTGGAACTGATCCCTGTTAGTTATTATTTATAAGTAGAATAGTTCTCTACTGTCTTGAGTCTCAGTATTAGAGGTTAAATTCTTCAGGAAACACTAAGGACTATATTGATTATAATCATTGGATTCCTCAAAGAATTCACAGGCTTTCTGCAAAATTTTAGCTTGAGCTGAATGTAGAAAAACCTTAACATCCCTTTTATTTTTATTTTTATTTAATTATTTATTTATTTATTTTTGAGTTGGAGTCTCACTCTGTCGCCCAGACTGGAGTGCAGTGGCCGCTCCCGGCCACCGCAGCCTCGACCTGCTGGGCTCTGGCAATCCTTCCGCCTCAGCCTTCCAAGTAGCTGGAAATACAGAGGCGCACACTACCACGCCCAGCTAATTTTTGATTTATTGTAGAGATGAGGTCTCGCCAAGTTGCCCAGGTGGGTCTCGAACCCACGGGCTCAGGCAATCCACTCACCTCAGCCTCCCAAGGCGCAGGATTACAGGCTGAGCCACCGAGCCCGTCTTATTTTTATTTTTTTTAAGTTGGAGTCTCTGTTGCCCGGGATGGTGGAGTGCAGTGGTTCAATCATGGCTTACCGCAGCCTTCACTTCTGGGACTACAGGTGCACGCCCCCACACCTGGCTACTTTTTTGGATTTCTTTTGTAGAGATGAAGTCTTTGCTGTGTTGCCCAGGCTGGTCTCAAACTCCTGGGCTCAACTATTCTCCTGCCTTGGCTTCCCAGAGTGCTGGGATTACAGTCATGAGCCACTGTGCTCAACGAGTTAACATGTTTTATTTTATTATCTTTTTATTTTATATATTATTATTAATTAATATAATTTTTGAGTCAGGGTCTCACTTTGTCACCCAGGCTGGAGTGTAGTGGCATGATCAGGGTTCATTGCATTGGACTCAGGTGATCCTTCCACCTCAGTTTCCCAAGTAGCTGGGACTATAGGCATGTGC
This sequence comes from Tarsius wallacei, assembly GCA_963574415.1. Taxonomy (NCBI): domain Eukaryota; kingdom Metazoa; phylum Chordata; class Mammalia; order Primates; family Tarsiidae; genus Tarsius; species Tarsius wallacei. The sequence continues at coordinate 1,392 of CAUYQG010125798.1, read as the reverse complement.
CACCATGCCTGGGTAATATTTTTTATTTTTTTGTAGGGATGAAGTCTTCGCTATGTTGCCCAGGCTGGTCTTGAACTCCTGGGTTCAAGCAATCATCTGGCTTCAGCCTCCCAAAGTGCTGGGATTACAGGCATGAGCCACTGCACCAATCTAACACTTTTTTTTTTTTAAGTACAAGACCTCAGATGCTGTAGGAAAATACTTCAATTTAATATATAAGATATTTTAGTAGTTATTTCTTAATTCTAAGTAAAATTGTAGAAAACCAAGTAGAATTAGAACCATAGAAATGACTTTTGTATTTTTCTAGTTTAAAACTTTTTTATCTGTATGATAATTTATGTAAATGGGCAGTATGTCTTAGAAGTCAGAAGATCCTGAAAGAAATCCCTGGAATTGAGGTTTTCAATTTGATAAAAGTGATAAGAATTTTTGAATACTCATCTTTCTTTAGGGTACTGGACAGAACTGACTAAAAAGGACTAAGATGGAAAATTGTGTAGAGTGAGTATAACACATAAAGGGTTCTGAAAATAACATTTATTGTACTTAAGGTTGATAATAATAGTAGTTATAGCTAATGTTTATTGAGTACTTAGGCGCTCATTGACTCATTTAATCCTCACAACAATTGTATGAGGGATGTACAAGTATTATCTCCAAGTTACAGATGAGTAGATTGGGGCACAGAGAAATAATATAATTGACCTAAGGTTAGAATCGGGATTTGAATGTAGTCTGACTGACCAGACCCACACTCTTAATTGGTGTTGCGTGTAAAGGGAGAAAAATGACATTAGGTATAAAATAAGTCTGGGTTCAGATCCTTTACTTTGCCACTAGTATGACTTTAGAAAAGCGATCTATTTTTTCCAAACCTCTTTCTGCATTATAAATGTACAAGAAGGAAACTAGCAGTAGCTTCCTTTTGGTATTGTCGTCGGGATAACTTGTAAGAATTTTCTGGCAAATAGAAAGCATTATTTAAAGGCTAGAGGTTTTTTGTCTTACATTTAAAAATTATTTTGACCATTTTAATTTGTTATTAGAAATATTTTATTATTTAAAGTTTGAATTTTTTTGATATTTAGAAGAAAGACAGAGTTGTCTTTGTATGAATGGAGAAATAATGTCTTTGTTAATCAAATTACTGATATATATAAAGTTATACTTTTTTGCACTTAACTGTCAGAAAATATGCCATGTTAAAACTATCATTCTTTACCCAGTTCCATCTTCCTTTCCTAGTTATTGTTTTTTTTTTTTTTTTTTTGAGTTGGAGTCTCACTCTGTCGCCCAGACTGGAGTGCAGTGGCTGCTCCCGGCCACCGCAGCCTCGACCTGCTGGGCTCCGGCGATCCTTCCGCCTCAGCCTTCCAAGTAGCTGGAACT
>CAUYQG010125796.1:0-16890 GCA_963574415.1 Tarsius wallacei | reverse complement strand
TAGTTTCCCACCGCTGTCAGTCCTTTTCTTATAGTATTACATTGGATGTTCAAGGTCCACTATATGAGTGAGAACATGTGATACTCAGATCTTTGTTTCTGTGAGAGGTCACTCAGTATTACAGACTCTAGTTCCATCCAGGTTGCTGCGAAATTCTTGATTTTGTTCTTTTTTATGGCTGCGTAGTATTCCTTCGTGTATATGTACCACATTTTTTTAATCCAGTCCTCTTTTGATGGACAACATGGTTGCTTCCAGGTTCTTGCTACTGTGAACAAAAAAAAAGACTGTTCTCCTGAGAAAGATGTCCTTGGTCTTCAGTTCACTAGGGCTGACTGACCACATGGCTCTTTTCAGAATACAAAATCTTGGCTCTTTCTCTTCCTGGAGTGGGGGGTACCCCAGATTGCCTGGCTTCCAGCAGAGGGTTCAGAATATATTCCTCCCTCTTCATCAAAAGCTAATGGGATCAGCATATTTGTAAAGCTGGCTTATGTTTTTAATCAAAAGAATCATTCCCAAATAAAGACAACTTGATGAATATGGTGCTTGATGACTCTTCACAAGCTGCCATGGAGGTAAACAATGAACACAAGTTTCTCACTGTAATCTGAGTAAGTGAGCTTCCCGAAAAGCCCACTGAGCAAGTGCTTCCTGCTTCCCCTCCTTCTTGCCACCATTTGTGAAATGTGTAAGCATGGCATCCTCTGCAGAAGGTGAGATGATGTGACTGCCCTCGAGTCTCTGTTGAGCCTCATGGTGTCCCTAGCATAGCTGTTTCACAGGGTGACAAGTCACGGGAGGCTACAGCTTGCAGGCAGAAGACACCCAGATTTCATCAGAGCCTGACAGAGGCTCGCTAATTCCTGCCATTACCTCACTGTACTTTCCAAAGCTGACGCCACTTTTTAGAAAACACAACACACCCAGTCCCGCCAATGTCATTCTCTGGTAAAGGTAAGCATTTGAGTCAGGTTCATTTCTGAGGCAACAGTTATGCCTGTGTGGCTCAAATCTTTATTTCAGGCTTCAGAATAAAAATAGGTCCATCATACCCATTTGCCAGTCACTTTACAGTTGGTAATACATTAGCGTACGCATTACATACTATTGCCAACTTTCAAGTCTTCAGATGAAAAGCTGCCTAGGAAGAATTTAAAAGGAAGAATTTAAGCCAGGTATGGTGCCATATGCCTATAATCTCAGCATGTTGAGAGGCCAAGATGGAAGGACTACTTGAGCCCAAGAATTTGAGACCAACCTGGGCAACATAGTGAAATCTAGTCTTTACAAAAAAATAGAATAAAATAATTATCCAGGCATGGTGGTGCATGCCTGTAGTCCCAACTACTCAGGAGGCTGAGGGAAGAGGATCTTTTGAGTCCAGAAGCTTGACACTGTAGCGAGCCATGGTTTAGCCACTGTACTCCAGCCTGGGCAACAGAGAGAGACCCCAACTAAAAAAAAAAAAAAAAAAAAGGAAGAATGTAACCTTTTAGATATTAGTAACACCCCATTAAGCAATACAAATATAAGATTCACTTTGTTTCTTGGCATTTTCAAATGCATTTTTAAGCTGGGTGATAGGCACAAGTTTTTTTTTAATGCTAAGTGAAGTATAACATTTAATTATTTATGCAAAATGCATCGACAAAACGACATCTAAAGTTTTTGACATATTTTCCTTCTTGCAGTTTCTCCAAGTGAGATATGTCAAGCAGCTTTCCTGTGATGTGCCTCAAAAATAAATGGAAAGAAAGAAACGTAGCAGATGGCTTGGATTAAATCTGAACAGTGATAAGTAATGCTTTTAGGACAGCTGGGTAATGTACTCTTTGCTCAAAAACATGTTTGATCTGAAACACAAAAACAATCTTATGGTTTCCATGAAAATGAAATAAAAATGAAGCTGAATAGTAGAGTAAATTGCTAGTTTTCTCCCCAGCATGTTCTGGGCTGCTTTGGGAGCCCATATGTTCTGTTTGATGCAAATGAGATCGAACTGAAATCTTAAATTCTTGCATTTAAAAGTAGTGACCAAACACTTATGCCACATATTCATCAATTCCTGTGGAAAAATAAAGAATTCTTATTAGACCTAAGGTTTGGGGTAAATAATTAATTAATTAAAGTTTGTCTTAACCCTGAGTAATCTGGGCCCCCCTTCATTTTCAGATCTGTGGAATATTCTAAAGCAACAGATCCTGAAATTGGAGACCAAGTTACTGATGAAGGAGGTAACTTGGTCATTAGCAATGAAGTTCCACACTAACAATCGAGTTTCATCACAAAAATACTTCAGTAAAATCCACTTTCAAAGAATACCTGTGGAGAAGTCTCATTACAATGCAATTCTGTTTGAATTCATCCATTTTTCTCAGAGATTGGCGATTCTGACAGAGTTGACCTAGAGGGCACTGAACTGCAATCAACATTAAAAAATGCAGATGAGAATGCAAATCCCAGGTAGGACTTAAAGGGCAAAAGATAGCATCTAAGTCCTGCAAAAGGCAAGGCAAGGCCTGGCGCTGGTTTCTCTGGCCATCTTGGTTTGGGGAGGGTTGGAACAGCACATTGAGAAACATCAACAAACTCCATCAATGGCAGCTTCAAAACACCATCTGATTTTCTGAATTACAAATCTGGACATGGAAGTGAGCCGGAAAATTCTGAATGCTGCCAGATTCTCATTTCAGATGCATACACATAGCTCACATGTTTCAAAGAAGGAAAGATCAAAGGAAGCTAGAAATGAGGAAAAAGAAGAAAAGCAACCCTCTACTCCACACAAAACAACAAACGCCATCTGAGGGCACTGCAGCCACCATGGAAACTTGGGCTCCTCGGGGACCATCATGCAGGGGTCCAATCATCTTCCTGAGCTCAAGCAGTTCAAACAAGCTCAAGGCTCACATGTACGTGATGTTTAATCTGCGTGGTCAGTGGAGAAGAAGAAGGGAACCGCCCACTCCTGCTGTTCACCATAGACAGAGCGAGGAAACGAGGGTGATGATAAGTTGGGGCACAAACCTGCGCAACACAGCGAAACCTAGCAGTTCAAGCTGACGAAGAGGAACCACATCCATTAAATCTGAGACCACAGGCATTCTTTCTCAGCTAGTCATCCCAAAGCAACAAGAAAAAGAAAGCCTGAGGTGAGGGGCTCTCAAATTTAGCTCAAACACTGTCCCTTTTTAGGGCAATGAAGGAAAGAGGCTTGAGCCAAAAGTAAACTGCGTAAGTCGAATCTTTTAGAAAACATTCAAGAAGCCCGGCGGTCTCCAGTGGGGTGGAGCCATGGTCCATTTCCCCTCCTATCCCCTGCCACGAAGTGCCAGGTCTCAGCTATACTGGAGTGAGGGAGCACAGGAGGTGCCCTTCTGTCCTCCACAGCCTTTCCCGGGTGAGCAGCGTGGGCCTCGCCTTCTGTGACCTCAGAGACCTCAGCAGCCACCGTGGGTCATAGCATGTCTCAGGGGCCTGCCCTGGCTTCCTATCCAATGACCCCAACTGTCCCTTCCAGGGCAATTCCAAAGTGGATTTCTCATTGAGCATTCAGTCTCAACGAGGATGTTCTTACAAGGGGAAGAGACCTCAGAGATTAGCCCCTGTGGCTCTCTCCTGCTTTAGATGAGGAGATGGAGAAACAGACACTACAGTAGAGAACTGGGGCTCACATGGAATTGGATCATAGGAATAGCAATGCATTGAGTTCCACCATGCTCAGCAGTTTGCACAGGTCATTTCACTGAACCCTTACAAGTCCCCTTTGAGGCAGCAATTTCCTGATCTTCACTTTATAAATAAGGAAGATGAGGCTAAAAAGCTTGCCAAATGTCTCTAAGCTGGGAGGCGGCCATCAGACTCAGGCATCCGCTGGACCACCCCATGAGGCACCCAGTGATTTCTCCCCAGGGCAGATGCACCCTCACATGTGGCCCAGGAGTGCCCTATGACATGTATATGGCACACACACATATGTGGACACAAAGAGGCCCAGGGCAGAAGATGCATGGTCATCCATTCCATTCACCGTGGGCCCGTTCTTCTCTGGGCTTTATTAAGCAGCTGCCCAAGTGGAAGAAAAGCAATGATAAAACAAGAAGTCATATTGATTCCCTCTCAGCTGTAATGGAATCAGTCAAGGAGCAAAGGGAGGCCTCATTTTTTAAACTGTGCCTATTAACACCTTATTGCTCCTAAAGTCTGTAATTATAACACATTAGCTCGGGATGCCTGAGTGAAAAAAACAGACAATACTTTGTGCAAAAACAGATAGAATGTCTATGACAGTTAGGGTTGAAAATTAATTAAGGAACTAACTCTCTTGATTCCTTTATTAATGTGTCTGTGGCTAAATTCAAACAAATCATACGTGCACATAGAACAGATTCGTGCACACATGCAAGCGTCATGCCCAGCTGTCAGGAAACACTCTTCTAACAAGAAGGCTGAGATGCCTGAAAAGGGTAGTCCTCACAGCAGAGTGCACACACGATGCTCCAGCTCAGCTGAGGGCATCAGTCTTACCTGGCCCTGACACCCAGGTGTGTGTGTCCCCTAAGAGAAGAGCCTGGCACCTGCAGGAGCTCACAAGCTGGTGCTTGTGTCAATGTGGCAGGACTTGGCGCCCAGCTATTTGGTCAAACACTGGTCCAGGTGGTGTTGTGAAAGTACTTTATGAATGTGATGAACTTCCATGATCTGTGGACTTTAAACAAAGGACATCACCCTCCATCATGTGGCCATGACTTGAGGCCTTTTTGTTGTTGTTGTTGTTGGAGTCTCACTCTGTCACCCAGACTGGAGTGCAGTGGCACGCTCCCGGTCACCGCAGCCTCGACCAGCTGGGCTCCGGCGATCCTTCAGCCTCAGCCTTTCAAGTAGCTGGAACTACAGGCATGTGCTATCACGCCCGGCTAATTTTTTTGATTTTATTGTAGAGATGAGGTCTCGCCAAGTTGCCCAGGCAGGTCTCGAACCCCGGGCTCAGGCAATCCACTCACCTCAGCCTCCCAAAGCGCTGGGATTACAGGCTGAGCCACAGAGCCTGGCTGACTTGAGGCCTTAACAGCAAGAACAGTTGTGGTCACTATAGCTAAGGAACCAGAATATTACCCTGAAAAGTCCTACCTGATTTGCTATCAAAAAAGACAGTAAAATTCTAGTCCATTCTAGCCGATGCCTTAAATTCTAATCCTGCTTAGGTCTTACATTCTGCCTAGTTTCCAAATTTTAGCAACTGACTGGGTGCAGTGCCTCATACCTGTAATTCCAGGAGGCAGGAGAATTGCTTGAGCCCAGGAGTCAGAAGCCAAATTTCAGTGGTTCTCTTAACTTTTTACCAAGTATTAAAACAGAGTGTTACAGAGCCCAAAACACCAATTTGAGAATCTTTAAATTGGGGCCACATATGAAACTCACTCCTACAAGAGGGAAGGAAGATCCCAGAGCACCTTTTCCCATCCCAAAATGGAAAAAATATATATAATTTTTAAAAATAGGAAAACATGAGGTGGTGAATGCACACCAGAGCAGAGTGTGAGTCACAGGGCATGCAAGATAAAGGGTATGTTCTTGAAAGGCTCCAAACAGGCAGAGGTGAGGCCCTGGGGAAAGCCTTTCCTAAAAGCCACTTAGCTCGCTCTCTTGAAGAACTTTTCCAAATATGCAGAAAACTGCACAGGAAAAAACTAAAGTTACTTATAACCCCACCAATCTGAGAGAACTGCTGTTAGCATTTTGGTATACTTCTTCACATAGTTAAGATCACGTTATTGGTAGTTTTACAGCTTACTTTGTCATTTAACATCATTCCACTAGAATTTTCTTATGTCCTAAAAAACTCTCAATATTCAGTGATTTATCTCAGAAACAAACAACTGAGTACCATATGTTCTCACTCATAAGCGGGCCCTGAACATTTACCATAATACTACAAAAAAAGAATTGGCTGTAGCGGGACACCACCAGGGGAGGGAGCGGGGGCCGCATAACATCAATACAGGTACCTGATCTCAAACTAGGCAAAGTGGGGACCAAAGGAGGCCCAAACTTTACCTGTATGACAACCACTTGTATACCTAATCCTGAATTGTACCGCACATCTTTAAAATAAAATAAATAAAAAATAAAACTCTCGATAAATATCATTGTAATGGTCATTTAGTATCTCATCACGGAGCAATAGTTACTTTTCCCAGCTGTTTTAAACAGATCAGGTCATTACCAGTTGTCCAGGCCTCCAAGTAGATGGGGCTGAGAGGAGGAGCTGGGCGGTGAACACAACCTAATGGGAAGCAGTCATGGTTCAATGACAGCTTTCATTCCTGATTTTGACGGGAAAGTTCAGCCAATGTATTTATACATTATTTAGTCACTTCTTTCAGAGTCTCTTCCAATAAAGATGGCTGTTTTTCATAGCCATGGAAATTATAAAAGCAGCTACCTATTAACACAGATTGTCCTGCGGGCACCACCCAGCCATGTGCAGCACCCCCTTGTGCCAGAACAGCTTTACTGCAAGAAAAGCAGCTGGTGGGGGGGGGGGGCGAAAAGGGATGGAGAGGTTACTTTACAAAATTCTGACGTATCAGATAAAATCATCTGTGGTCATGTGGCTGGTTGGTAACAAAATCTGAACTCGGGCCAAGACTTCTGTCTCCTAACACTGAGTAGTTCACTTACTAAATCATAATATTCTTACCTAATTGTTCTGTTGCTTTCTGATCCAACCCATGTGTTCTGGACGTGTACCTTACTCATGGGGGAGCCAAGAACTGAGGGGCTGTCCTTGCATCCCTGGCACGCCCTGCCCAGTCGAGGGGCTCTGTGAGAGCCAAGAAGAGCACTGGACAGCGGCGTCTGAGATTCTTTCAACAACAGGATCTGCTCTGTCTCTCCAGGAAAGAACATGTTCAACCAGAACCAAAGTACGTTCCAACAGATCTACAGACAGCCAGCACAAGACAAGCCTGAAGAAAGGCCTGTGCTGTGAGTCCAGGGTCAGTGACTGCTCCTCCTTGCAAGTGCTCAGGGTGGGGCTCAAATCCCAGCACCCCCTCTTCATGATTTTTCTGCCATCAGATGCTCTCTGCACCACAGGCTCTGCCTCCTGCCCGCCGGTCATCAGCCTGACTCTGGGTCTCCATCTCAGCTTCCATGAATCCTTGGGCCCACCCACCCTGTCCTGTCTTCCCCCATTCCCAGACCAGGAAGTCCTGACCTGGCTCCCTTGTCACTCCTGCCACCCTCTGCTCAAGCAGACAGGCCTTCTAAGCAGCAGAGTCCTGTCCCAGAGGAAAGTGCTCCCAGACCATTCACCAGGAAAATGCACAGAAAGATGAGCTAACCTCTTTTCTAATTTTTCACCAAGTTCACAGTTTTTTAAAATTCAAATAGATGCAAGAGTAGGTTTCCATAATATGCCACAGATTGTGAGCTAATGGGGTTTGAAACGTCAAGTGCAAATCTCCAAACAAAAGTGATCACTTAAAAGGAAGACATCCCATCCAAGGGGTGAAATATGAGGCCTGAAGACTCGTGATATTCCCCCAAACCTAACTCACTCGTGCAGAGACTCTGCAAGGAAAAATACTCACTTGGGTAACGTGGAATTTTTTTTAACAATACTTTGTAAGGAAACTGACAGGCAAGATAACCTAGCTGAATTGCTGCCAGCGTGCTGGCTCACATCTGAAATTCCAGCACTCTGGGAGGTCGAGGAGGGAGGGGAGGTCGAGGAGGGAGGATCGCTTGAGGCTACTGGAGTTGAAGACCAGCCTATCTCTATAAACAGTGAAGGAAAGAAAGGAAGGGAGAGAGGGAGAGAGGGCGTGGGAAGGGAGGGAGGGAGGAAGGAAGGAAGAAAGAGAAAGAAAGACAGCAAACACCGCCTAAGAGATGAGCCCAGAGGAGAGTGGCCCTACACTGTGCTCATAGGCAGAGCAGATTCTTAGACCTGGAAGAGGATCATACGCATCAGGGTCTATGTTTCATGAGGAATTTGTGAAGGTAGGAACAACCCTGAGCAAATTCACAAAAATGCTCAATGATACATGGAACCCTGCACGACTCAGTGTGGGCTTGCCCCCACAGGGTGGACTCACACTCCCAGAGCTGAGATTACCCAATGGGAACATGTGCCTCTTGTACTAACTGACAGAAAACAGTCCAGTGGTGTGTTCTACTGCAAGAGACATAGCATGGCTGTGGGACTAATGACAGCCTTCGGCCCACTCAACACTTTGCAGGGCCAACACCATGTATCAGTCACTTGGCAGTAAGATGCAGCCTGGTCCAGAATTCCCAGGAGACGAGGCCCCCAGGCACAGACATAAGTGCAATAAACCTTAAAGCTTGTCGTCACAGAAATAGCTTAAACTCCCTTTATGAAAGAGATGCCTGGTAACTGACCTGGACTGAATACAGGTACAAGAAAGAGGGAAGAAGCCACCACACTCTGGGGTCTCTGGACAGAGACTCTCCCAGCCGTGGTCCATCTGACCCCGACTGTATCTGGCCATGGCATGGCCTGTGCCTGATGTCTGTTCCATCTATGCCCAAGACGCATAGGAGAAGTCACCCCAGGAAGCAGGCTAACAAGGACAACCCAAGACCCCCGAACTCAACAAGAATATGGACTAAGAAAATCAAGCTCAGATTCATGGCTCTGCTATTTACTCACTGTGTGATTTCAAACACATTAGAGTCAAATTTTCATCTTTGTCTCCATGAGGATGTTTCCAGTCACAGACCAGAGTAAAGAAGGCTCCAGCTGACTTAATATCGGGCACACAGGGGTTCACATGATCAACACGTCCAAGGGACAGGGATGGTTCTGGGGGAAGCCACATCTGAGCACTACATCCTGTGACTGGTAATCTGCTCAGTCTCTCTCCCTGACCTGCAGATGGACACCAACACCACCCTAGGGGCTAACTGCCATTCTGTCCTCCTGAGCAGAAGAAACACAGGTATTGTCCCGGCATTTTCAAAATCCTGCAACACTCAGACTGGACCTGTCTTGGTCACACGACCCCTCTTCAGTCGGCCCCTGCAGTCACAACCATGGAATGTTCTCGCTAATTCACTAGACACATTTTCCAGGGCAGGGAGGGGAAGACTTGGAGCCCCCCTGTGGACTCTTAGTGAACCATACAGGAGAAGACAGACACAACACAGTCAGGAAGACGCCATGGGTGCTCCACAGAATCCTGAGCAGAATTGCACATGGTGACAAATGAAGACCACCAGGTGTGGGAGGGCCCTGATGAACAGGAGGCATTCGGAATCCCAGATCTGCTCCCCAACGAGCATCCAAAGCCGTCAAGCTGGGACTAACTACAAACAACAAATTCCTTAACACAGAAAGTTCAAATAGCAGACTTCACCCATTTACCGCATGAAAATCTAATCTTCGTGGTCTTGGGACAGTGTTGAGGAAAGGGAGGGTGTGAGCCCCAGCCCAGGCCCCACTTTTCCTGGGGAAGGCGGTGTCACTTAAATGCTTGGAGCCTCCTACAAAGGCCCAGAGTAGCAGCTAAGAAAATATATGTTAAGTAAGGCCCCTGGAATACATTAAAGTATTATGCAAACAAACCACAGCTATTAGAAACATTATTTCTATGTACTTTTTATTGTGCACCAATGAGAAGTACGCAACTTGATAAATTTTTACAAAAAAAACACACCCACCCAGACATAAATTCATGATCAGAAGTGCTCTCCCACCCCTCTCAGTCACCCCACTCTAAATTCCAGGCTGAAGATCAGCTTTGCCTGTATGAACTTACAGGGAATGGATTCACACTGTGATCTCTCGAATCCAGGTTATTTGTTCAACATGATGTTTGTGAGATTCATGTATGCTGTTTTGCGCAACAGTAGCTAGGGACTGTGTTTTTGTTTTGGGGTGTTTTTTTAAAATTGCTCTTTAGTATTTCATTGTATAAATATCTCACAGTGATTTATACATTCTACTATGAATAGACATATAAGTTATTTCATTTGGAGCTGCTATAAACCAAGCTGTTAGGAATACTCTTATGCATGTTTTTGTATATCTTCTATTGGATATGTATTCATAGGACTTGAATTACTGGACCATAAAAGATACAGTCAGCTTTCACAGATACAAATCAAGCTTCTAGGTACATTCTTGTATGTGTCCTGTGTTTACCTAAGTCTGCATTTCTGTTGGGAATATATACCTAGGAAAGAAATTGCTAGATCACAGGGTAAAAATTGCATATCTAAGGTTGCTACTTAATTTTGAAATTTACTGGTAAAAATTGTTCATTATCTGGATCTACAGTGATGTCCACTTCTTTATCTCTGGTTTTGGTCCTTCTCTCTTTTTTTTCTTGATCAGTCTAGCCAGAAATTTGTATTAAAATATTTTTAAAGAATCAGTGATAACAAGCTGGGCATGGTAGCTCATGTCTGTCGTCCTAGCACTTTGGGAGGCAGAGGTAAGAGGATTGCCTGAGCCCAGGGATTTGAGACCAGCCTGGGCAATATGGTGAGATCTGGTCTCTACAGTAAATTTTAAAAAAACTAGCCAGGCATGGAATTGTGCATCTGTAGTCCCATCTGCTTGAAAGTCTTAGGCGGAAGGATCACCTGAGTCCAACGGGTTGAGGCTGCAGTAGCCATGATCATGCTACTACACTCCAGCCTAGGTGACAGAGTGAGGCTCCAACTCAAAAAAAAAATGATTGGCTTTGTTCATTCTCTCTACTGTACATTTGTTTGTTTGTTTTTTTATTTTAAAAACATGGGGTACAATTCAGGATTAGGTACACAAGTGGTCATCATACAGGTAATGTTTGGGCTTCCCTGTGGTCCCCACTTCGACATTTGTTTTCTATTACATTATTTTTGCTCTTCATTTCAATATATTCTCCCTTATATTTCTTTGAATTCAACTTCCTTTTTTTTCCCAAATTCTTGACATGGATTATTTATTTCCAACTTTTCCTCTTTTCTAACAAAAGTATCTAAGATTATAATCTCCTTCCAACTGCAAGTTAAGCTGAGTCCCACAAAATGTTTTAATATTGTCTTTTCATTGTAATTTAGCTCAAAATAATTTCTAATTTCTATTGAGAGTTTCTCTTTGACAAATAGATTATAGAAAAGTACTACTTAATTTCCAAACATTTAGGAATTTCTAGATTTTATTTCCCCTTTATTTATTATAATTTTTTTAACTTACATTCTTTGTTCACAGAGATACTCAGAATGATTTCAATATTTAGACATATGTAAATATTTGTTTATGGCTGGGTGCGGTGTCTCAACCTGTCATCCCAGCACTTTGGGAGGCCGAGACCAGTGAATTGCCTGAGCCCATGGATTCAAGATCAGCCCAGGCAACTTGGCGAGACCTAATCTCTACAAAAAATCAAAAAATTAGCCAGGCATGGTAGCTCACACCTGTAGTTCCAGCTACTTGGAAAGCTGAGGCAGAAGGACTGCTGGAGCCCAGCAGGTCGACGCTAGGATGGCCATGAGCATGCCACTGCATGCACTCCAGTCTGGACAACAAAGTGAGACTCCAACTCAAAAAAAATTTTTTTGTTTATCTTATCAATGTATTTTTTGCTCCACATATGATCATTTTTCACAAGCATGCCATGACCACTAGAAAAGAACGCATGTTCTGTTTCAGTGGGTGCAGCGTGCCACAAGCACGCGTCTGTGAGGCCAGGCTTGCTTATCTTCTTTTTCAGATTGTCTGTATCCTCACTGTTTTGTTTTTGTTATTGCTCTATGTATTCTATCAATTATGGAAAGAGAGATGCTGAAGTCTTAAGTTACGACTTTTCTTTCCTTTAGTTCTCTCCATTTTTTCTCTTTATATTTTAAAATTATACCATCAGGCACATCAGATTTACAATTATTGTGTGTTCTTGATAGACCAACCCTTATTTTTCATTATACCCCCTTTTATCTCTAAAAATGCTTCCTGCCTTAATATCCATTTTGTGTCTTAGTTTAGATACACCAGCTCACTCTCCTTAGGTTAGTGTTTTCATTGCATCTCATCCAGGTCTTCAGCCTTTTATATCACGACTTCGAAGGCAGTCTCTTATAAGCAGTATATTGTATGATTTTGTTTTTTAGTGACAATCTTCAATTTTTAATTGAAATATTTAGTCCATTTCTTCTCAATGAAATTATTAATATATTGGGTCTTACATCTACTAAGGCCTAACATATTACGGCTGGAAGCATTTTTAGAGATAAAAAGGGTTATAATGAAAAACAAGGGTCGGTCTATCAAGAACACACAATATGTTGATTTGTACTTGTCCCACGTGTTTTATGTTCCTTTTTTCTATTCTTTATTACTTTATTTTTGAATTAAGTATTTTTATTCTTCCTTTATTTCCTTTCTTAGTTTGTTAGCTATAATAACATGAATCCTTAACTTATTACAGTACAGCACACATCATCACATCCCAAATGATGCTGGGAAAACAGGACATCCACATGCAAAGATAAAATTGGACTGTTAATTTATACCCCCCCACACACACACACATCAACTCAAAATGGATTAAAAACTTAAATGTGACACCTGAAACTATAAACCGCCAGAAAAAAACATAAGGAAAAACCTTCATGACATTGGTGTTAGCAATAATTTGTTGGATATAACACCAAAAGCTCAGGCAACAGGAGAAAAAACAGAAAAATGCGACTATATCAAACTAAAAAGCTTCTGCATAGCAAAGGCAACAATCAACAGAGTGAAAAGACAGCCTACACAATAGGAGAACATATTTGCAAATCATATATCCTATAAGAGGATTAACACTGTATAAGGCATTCCCACAACTTAACAGCCAAACAACAAATAACTTGATTTAAAAAGAGAAGGACCCAAATAGACCTTTTTCCAAAGACAAACAAATGACCAACAGGTATATGAAAGCACGCCCAATGTCACTTATCATCAGTTAACTCCAAATCAAAACCACAGTAAGATATCACCTCACCCTGTTAGGATGGCAATTTTTTTTTTTAAGTATTTGTAAGAATATGGAGAAACTCAAACACGTTGTGGGAATGCAAAATGGTGCAGTCATTATGGAAAACAGTATGAGGATTCCTCAAAAAATTAAAAATGAATTACCATATAATCCAGCAATCTTACTTCTGAATATTTATCCAAAAGAATTTAAATCAGGATCTCAAAGATATAACTGCATTCCCCTGATGACTACAGCATGATTCATGATATCCAAGATGTGAAAACAATCTAAATGTCCATCAACAGACAAAAGTATTGTTAAAATGTAGTATAGCTATACAATGAAATATTATTTAGCCTTAAAAAAAAAAAAAGAGGAGATCCTGCCATACATAACAGAGGAACCTACAGGACATTATGCTAAGTGAAATAATCCAGTCACAGAATGACAAATACTGCATGATTCCACTTATAGGCGGCATCTAAAATAGTCAAATTCATAGAAGCAGACAGTAGAATGGTAGCTGCCAGGGACTGGTGGGGTGGGGGAGGGGGTAGAATGGAGAGTTGCAAATCAATGGGTATAAATTTCTAATTATGCAGGATGGACAAATGCTAGAGATCTGCTGTAAACATGGTGCCTGTAGTCAACAATACTATGTTGTGCACTTAAAATGTTAAGAGGGTAGCTCCCATGTTAAGTGTTCTTACCACAATAAAAACATGGATCTCTGACTTATTAGTGTAACACACATTATCACATTCCAGATAATGCCAAAACCTAAGAACACTAACTCCCTTACCTTCTGTCCAGCTAATATTTATGTTTAGTTGCCAACCTTCTTACATCTCCCAAGACTGTCCACGACTTCCTCATTTCCTTGTTTCCACATGGGATTATTTTCCTTCTGCCAGAAGAACTCCTTTTCAGATTTTCATGAGAATACCTGTTAATGGAGTCCCTTAAAGTCTTATTTGTCTTAAGTTTTGTTTGTGTGTCTTTATTTCACCTTTGTATCTGAGAAACATTTCCAGTAAGTACAGAGCTTGAGTTGATGGGTGTTTTATTCTACCACCTCAGAGGTTCATCACATTGTCTTTTGGTCTCCTTGGTTTCCATTGAAACAATTTTCTTGGTGAATGTAATATGTTTTGTCCTTGGTTGCTTTCCAAATAGTCTCTTCAAGTTTGGTTTTTACTAATTGTAGTATGATGTTCAGGGATGTGGTTTTCTTTGTATTTATTCTATGAGGTTGAACTATACAAAATTGCCAATATTCAACTGGGTTTTGTTTTTTTTTTTTAATCTGCAAAATAGCTATATAGTAGCTCTATTAAAATCCAAGGTTTGGTGTCTTTTTTCAGTTTTGAAAACAATCTTTGTCATCATCTCCTCAAAAGGTGCTTTTGTACCATTTTCTTTCTCCTTTTCTGGTACTCCACTTACATGTATAGTAGACCTTTCCAACAGATCCTGTATGCTTCAGGTACTCTCCCCTATGTTTTTTCTCAGTTTTTCTCTGATATTCTGCCTGATTACTTCCTACTAACCATCTTCCAGTTCACTAATTCTCTCTTCTTCCATGCTCAATTTTTTTTTATATCTATTAAGCTTTTAAATTCAGTTCTAGTGTTTCCATTTGATTATTTTATTTGTAGAATCTATTTCTCTGGTGAAAATTTCCAATTTGCCATCTACTTTCTTAGACATATAAATCAGTTATTTTAATATTTGAGTGTGACAGGTATAATAATGATCTGTGGGTATACTTCTACAATCTGTTTTTGTGTCTTGGTCTTGTTTCTTTACAGTGAAATCCCAGACATTATGTGTGAAACTGTAGAGACTCTAGGTGACTTTATCTTCTTACCTTCCTACTACTAGATAGAATGGGAGTGGATCACCTTAATTCAGTAGAGACCTGAAGCAACAAGACTAGCTAGTGATTCTTGTAAGGGTCAGTCTGTCTCTGGTTTATCTCCACACCTATGGTGCGACTCATCTGAGGTTTGGAGCCAGAGTGTGTGCTATCGTCTTTCTTTCTTAGAAGTTTCTGGATTCCAATTTTATCTCTTCAGCATCGTGAGACTGCCAAAACTTCTGCTCTACTTTTCCATAGCTTTCTGATGAGCCTTGAGCAATATTACTCAAGAATTCAATAAATGCCTCAAAGGAGAAAGCCACAGGTGAACTCTCGTCTTTACCTACTTTTTCTTTGGAATTTAGTCTCCTTATGTCCTGGTAGTCCTTGTAACCCAAACTTCAATTTGTGTGTCTCTAACACTTTAAGCTTTAAGCAGCAAACTTAGCCCTCAGATCCACCCCACCTAGCCTATTTTTATAGGGCCTCTGAGGTAAGAATTTTTTTACATTTTTAAAGCATTGTTGAAGAAAAGGAGGAAGGAGTGGAGGAGGAGAAAACACTAGCCTTATGTGGCCTTCAAAACCAAAAATACATTTCATCTGCCCTTTACAGAAAACGTTTGCCTACCCCTATTCTTGACCATTTCTCATCCTTTTAAATATCAAGTTGCATATTCAATGCATGTTCAATAGATATAGAAAGTATAGGATATGGAAATTAGTTTGTCTTAATTGCAAGACAAGATCAACAACAGGACTGCCTAGTCTGCAGAGCCCTGGGAATTATTTTACAGGATATACCTTGTAGTACCCACAAGGAAGCTAGATCTTTTGGGAAACACTTTGCAAAGTGGAAATATTGAGTCCTGAATCAACTGGGATTGACCAGACCCATTGAGGAGAAACCCAGGGAGGAAGTGGTTTGGGGTTCTGTGATGTCATGCTGAGGCGCCATCTGCATTTCCTGAAATGTACTAAGTCACTTAGGAAATATCATTATTTTTATATACTCACATGAGTTCTGCCTGATCTTGACAACTTCCAGGACTCTCACCCTAATGTGTCCTCATCTGTTAGTGGGCACTTGTCCCAAACTCAGTTGTGGCAACAAAGAACAGTGCATTAAATAAACCTACCAGGATAGCTATTGGGTGGCCACAGCCCATAAAAATGGAGATCCAAACTAGAAAGTTGTCTTCTTGCAGGCAGGGCTATCACCTCAAACACATATGCCAAAGATATGATATTCAGACACCAAATGCCTCCAGGTTCAGTTCCAAAGGGTTAAATAGAGGCCATTCATACTGGCCCCAAATCAAAGGCTTGGTGCCTGTGGTGTCCCACACTCTATACTAGTATATTTAGGGTTCTGATACAGCAACAGACAGATTTCCTCAAAAACCAGTCATGGTGGTGATGGCGGTGATAGTGGTGGTAATGGTGGTGTGTTAATGATGTTGGTGATGGTGGTGATAATGGTGGTGGTAGTAGTGATGGTAGTGATGGCAGTGATGGTGGTGGTGGTGGTGGTGATAGTGATGGTAATGATGGTGGTGGTGTGTTGGTGGTGGGGGTAGGGATGGGGGTGAGGGTGTGTTGATGATGGTTGTGATGGTAATGACGGTGATGGTGGTGGTAATGGTGGTGGTGGTGGTAGTGGTGGTGTGTTGATGATGGTTGTGATGGTAATGGCGGTGAAGGTGGTGGTAATGGTGGTGGTAGTGGTAATGGTGATGGTAGTAGTAATGGCGGTGGTGGTGGTGTGTTGATGATGGTGATGGCAGTGATGGTGACGTTGGTGACATTGGTGATGATGGCGGTGATGGTGGTGGTGGTGGTGATGATAGTGATGGTAATGATGATGGTGGTGGTGTGTTGGTGATGGTGGTGGTGGTGGTAATGGTGATGGTGGTGGTGTGTTGGTGATGGTGGTGGGGGTGGGGTTGTGTTAATGATGGTTGTGATGGTAATGGCGGTGATGGTGGTGGTAATGGTGATGGTAGTAGTAATGGCGGTGGTGGTGGTGTGTTGATGATGGTGATGG
>CAUYQG010125789.1:83-34092 GCA_963574415.1 Tarsius wallacei | reverse complement strand
CTCTTCCAGCCTCATGCCTTCCTAGTAGGGGCTGCCTTCTCTTTTTCAGAAAAAGCAACAGGTTTTTGGAGTCGAAATTCCTCTGGCTACGTTATCCCTAGAATTCAAGAAGATCATTTTGTTTTCATCGAATCTATTGGTATGGGGATGCTGATGGGTGACCCTTTTCCACTTAATAGAGCCATAGAAAGATTCCCCTTAAAATGTTGAATTAAAAAAATTAAAATGGATTAATTTAAAGAAAAATAAGTAGATAAGCACAGAATGGCAAATGGGTACACCTGAAGCTTGGATGGTTTCGATGGAACTTGAACAAAGAGGTTTCAGAAATACTGACCCAGAGAGGCCTCACTTTACAGTGGGGGAAACAGGCCCAGAGAGAAGGCCAGTGGCTTGGTTGGGGGGAATATGGTGGCCAGAGGGGCAGCACTAAGGCCCTCTCCAGGCCCTTGCCCAGCCGAAGGTGGCCACGAGGCAGTCAGGGCGGAGCTGCCTTTGGCCAGGTAGGGGGGAGCAGATGAACTTAGAGCCTAGAGCCCCTCCCCACCCAGCAGGACCAAGAGTCCAAGAGTGAACCAGACCTGCCTGGAAGGGAAGGCTCTGTCCTTTCTCTACTGGGCCCAAACTCACAGCTCCTCCTTGGAGCTTGGGAAGCACCCACCCCATTGTCCCAGTGACTTCACAGCCTCAGGTAGGCATCTCGTCTCCATATCCCAGATGAGGTCCTGAGCAATTTTGGCAAAAAGGATAGCCTCTTAAGGATGGCCTCTTAGCCCCAGGCCTAGAACCCAGTCTCTGGACCCACAAAATGAGGGCATTGACCAAAACCCACTCTAGCTTGCTGGAAGGATGTATCTCTGCATGTAATCTTTTCATTTTAAAAATGTGATATTTTGCCAGGCACCATGGCTCACACATGTAATCTTAGCACTTTGAGAGGCTGAGACAGGAGGATCACTTGAGCCCAGGAGTTCAAGACCAGCCTGGGCAACACAGAAAGACCTCATCTCTACAAAACAAATAAAAAAAATAGCTAGGTATGGTGGCACATGTCTGTACCCAGCTGCTTGAGAAGTTGAGGTGAGAGGATTGTCTGAGCCCAGGAGATTGAGGCTGCGGTGAGCTGTGACTGTGTCAGTACACTCCAGCCTGGGTGACAGGGTAAGACCCCGAGTAAAAAAAAAAAAAAAGGTGGTGTTCTCTGATCCATCAGTCATATGTCTTCCTACATTTTCTTTATAGCCAATTTCAGTACACAAGGGGCAGGTGCTTAAAAGCAAACATACATTTATTGCCACTGTAAAATAAGCATCATGTTTATTGTAAAACAACACAGTCATTATAGGAATATATTCCATGATAGAATTATAGAATATATTCCATGTATTAAGAGTGGAAATGTTTAAGGAGGAATTTATTTCATTGGCGATAACCCTGCCATCCCGGGATGAACTGTTTTATGTATTTCACTGTATTTTATTTCTCTGTCTCTTTCTCCCTATGTTTTAAACACAGTTTGAATTATTACATATATAATTTTAGATCCTGTTTTCTCATTACTACTTTATCATGAAATGTCTCCATCTCTTCAAATATTATTTGAGAAATACATACACTTTAACATTGAAAAATCAAATTCTGTTGTGGAAAATGAGGAAGGCCCAGTCCAGAGAGGGAGGTGTTTCTGCTTTTGAGCGGGAAAGCCAGGACAAAAGTGTGGACATCGTGTTCATGTCATGGCAGTTCACTTCATGTTTCTCTAAGCCATCCCCTATTGTTGGACACCTAGGTTTTTTCTGAATATTCACCTCTACCAATAACAATGAAAATGTAAATCTTTAGACATAGTCTGTGCCAAGCTGTTTCCTTCAGTAAGTTCCAAATAGAGGACTTATACATCAAAGGGTGTGGATACTTCTAAATGTCTGGCATTCATTTCCCACCTATAAGCAAGGTGAGCAGACACTCGACTCTCTCTGTCTTTACCAACACTGAGTATTATGAGTTTTTAACTTTTGCTTTTTTTTTTTTTCAATATAAAGAGCAGGAATTTCTAGTCACCAATCTGGTTTTAAAATACCTAACTTCACTTCTTGACACCTTCATCTTGGCCCCAGTCCCGAAGGAAGCTCTAAATTCATTCACAATACAGTGGTTCTCCTCTTCCCAGTGGTGGAGGTATTGTCAAAGATGAGTTGGTTGAGAAATTGAGGTTTTGCTTCTGGAATGTCTATCCTGTTCCATTGGCCTATATGCCTGTTCTTAAACCAATACCAGGCTGTTTTGATTATTGTAGCTTTATAATGAAGTTTAAAGTCTGGGAGTGTAATACCTCCAGCTTTGTTTTTGTTTTGGTTTGTTTTTTCCCCTCAGGATTGTTTTGGCTATTCGTGATACACAGTGGAATACTATGCAGCCATAATGAAGGACAAAATTATGAACTTAGCAACTTGGATGAACTTATAGTCTATAATTCTGAGTGATCTATCACAGAAACAAAGAACTGAGTATCACATGTTCTCACTCGTAAGTGGACCGTGAACAATATCGTAATACTATAAGAAAAGGATTGTCAGTAGTGGGAAATTGCTGGGAGAGGGGACGGGACCGGCAGTAGTGGGGGGATTCTGCCAGAGGACGGGGGCACAAGTGTACCTGCATAATGAACATTTGTATACTTAACCCTGAATTGTACCCCACGCCTTCAAAATAAAAAAATTAAAAGCAAAACAAGACAGTGGGAGAGTACCTACTTGGCTTTACAGAAATGGAGAATCTGCCCTCTTTCTGTAAAAGCATCTGATTCCCTTCCGAGAGCTCAGGCATGGGGCTGGATCGCCTCTCTGAGCAGTTATCAATCTTTGCTGTCTGTGGGGAATTTTCTGGAGAGGCCCTCACGGGGGAACTCACTGGGAGGCAGGAGGAAGAGCCTTAGAGACATCTCCTGCTGAGGCTCGCAGGTGAGTAGACGGCTTGCAAACCCTCCTGCGGCAGCTGAAAAAAGTTTGAGACAAGGAGAACTCCTCTCTGTGGCAGCAGAGAGCCTTGTGGGGCCTGGGGACTTACCTGCAGTGCCCACGTGGCCTGAGGCAGGGCCGAGGAGCCCGTGACTTCTGTGGGTTGGATGCTTGTGAAGCTGGTGTTGTTTTGACCAAAACCAGAGCCTCAGCACCTGGCCACTCCACCGATGAGTCAAAAGTGTCCCTCGGCCTCATCAGAAGGGACAAGGGTCCTGCCTGTGAAAACAAAAGACATCAGGAGGGTGCTCAGGGGGGAGCGGTGCAGAGTCCTCTTGTCCCCGTGTCATGTGGCAAATCTGCAGTAGCAGGTCAGTTCCTTAACCCATAGCTCTGGGCATCGGCTTTCTGCTGTCCAAGACTTAGTTCTGATTTTTAAAAACTTGAGGTGAAGTTAGCATACCATCAAAGCAGCTATTTTAAAGTGAACAGTTCAATGACATTTAGTGTTTTCACAATGTTATGCAACCCTCACGGCTATTTCCAAGACATTGTCATCACCCTAGAGGGAAACCCTGGACCCATGCATTGTCATGTCTCTTGCTTCCTCCACCCCCACCCCCAAAACCACTCATCGACTCTTTGTCTCTCTGGATTTGTCTTTTCTGACATTTCACATGAAGGGATTTTATGACGTGTAATCTTTCTGTGTCCGGCTTCCTTGACTTTGCATAATCTTGAGAGGTTCATTCATGTTGTAGCTTGTTTCAGAATCTCTTTCCCTTTTACTGACGAATAGTATTCCACATTTTCTTTATCCCTTCACCTGTTGATAGACACTTGGGTTTTTTTCCTGCTTTCTGGCTATGGTGGCTGGACTTCCATGAAGATTCAAGGACACAGTTTGGCTTGAGTACCTGTGTTCGGTTCTTTTGGGTTTGTCAGTAGTAGAACTGCTGAGCTGCATTGTCACTCTGAGTTTAACTGTTTGAGGAAGGACCAGACTGTTTTCCACAGCGGCTGTAGCATCTCACATTCCCACCAGCAGTGCGGGAAGGCTCCCAGTCCTCCAGCCCTGGCTTGTTTTAACAGCATCTCTGGGAGGAAACGCCCTGCCTTCTGGGTCGACATGATGACCAATGTGTGGGCGGCGGGAAAGGAAGAGGTGCCTTCTGCGAAATCCTGTAATCGGCACCGTATACAGGACTCACTGGACTGCAGGCTCCTTCAAGTTCTGACACCCCGTTCCCTCTCCCTCTCCTCGCCCCAATTTCCTAATTTGGAAAATGGGCTGCTGAAGGGCTGTCCCAAGCACAGAGCTGGGCACGCCATGGGCACTCTGCAAAGAATGGCTGGTTGGGTGGCACCAGAAAGTGCACGGGGGCTGGGCGGCGTCCTGGCTTGGGGACTTCTAGGTCAGTGCTCTCTGCCACACACCATGTCGCCATAACTAAACCACAATGTGCTATTGAAGCCCTATCCAACTGAGCCGAAAAAGAATAACAGAAAATGCTTCTAATGCGTAGAAGATGCCCTAGGTGGGGGGTTTGAGCCAGATGGGCTCTGATGTCGCCTCTGGTGGTGAGTGTAGTGTGTCCAGGGACTGCCCCACCCTGAATCGAAGGCCATCCGGGAACAAGTGGCCACGACCCCCTCCATGACCCTGCGGGCTCTGTAGACAACCCTTCAAGGCTAAATAAATGCAGTAATTTACTGAGAAAAGGCCTTTCAGGGCCACCTCAGGTACCGAGGTCTCAGGACTTATGACACGTAACCAGCATCTATCTTCCAATGTGACATGCTCCTGTCAACAGTTGCCCTAATGGCCACAGAATGTGACAGGAGCCACGGGGCAGCCTCCTCCTCTCCACAGAGCCCTGTTCTCCTTGGGCATGAAGGGAGTGGAGGGCAGTGGGGGTGCCGGGGTGGGCAGGCTCAGGATGGGGAATTGCCAGGTGGGGAAAGGGGGAGGTGGAGCAGTGAGGGCTTTAGGCCGGGGAGTGGTGCAGGAGGCTGCAGGGTAGGGTGATTGCCTTGCAGCTCTCTCAGACTTGTGGGATCAGAGCTAGATGTCCCCTGGAAATTCAGCCCTATGAGGACTCCAGAGCTGGGTGTGTGTCAAAGCCTCGGCAACTCAGGTTTAGAATGTAGGAGCACTAGACTGGGAGTCCAGGCAGACGGGCTCTCTGAGGATCACAGTGAGACACCTCCGATAACAGCCAGGGGACAGGTTCTAGACTGCAGTTCCCGAAAGGCTGTGATCTGGGGCCAGTCTCCCATCTTTCCAAGCGACCCATTTTTATCCAGAAAATGGAGGTGAGAAGATTTAAAGTACACGGGGTTGTTGTGAGATTGAGGAAAGCCAGGAAGTGTAAACATTACACATATGTAAACAGAGGAAACATTGAGACCAGCAACTCAAGACACGTATGTAATTAAAAAAATTCTAGCAGCCATGTCAAAAGAGAAGGAAAGAAGGAAAAAGAAACAGGTGAACTTAATTTTTATAATATTTTAATCCAATATATCCAAACGATATCATCTAAACCTGCAATGAACATAAAAAGTATTGACATATTTAAAATCTAAAATTTTTTTAAAAATATGATTCAACAAATATTCAAATCTAATTACATAAAATAGGTCAGGTAATTGACACTTACAGCACATCTCAGTTCAAACCAGGCACACAGTGGCCACTCAGTGGCCACATGTGGCTAGGAGCTGCCATATAGGACAGCAAGGGTCTCCCAAGGAAAGGCCTACCTCTAGGGGTGGGACTTCCTGTAGGCGGGACTTCCTGTTTGTTGTTGCAGCCACTACAAATTTGTTTTGCTCGGGCTGAGGGAGGATGAGGTGGGTTCAGCCTGAATTCCTGGGCAGGTTTCCGCCTGGTGTGCCTCTTTAGTGGGCCCCAGGCAGTGGCTTCCTGAGCTGAGGCAGTGTGCAAAGGTGAGAGTCAATTAGGTCCTTGACTTAATCTATGCTATTTCTGTATTGTTAAAATGTTGTACTTTTGAGAAGTGTTCATTTAAAGCTCTATTTGTGTATAGATGAGATGTTTGACAAGTTAGAGCAATAAAATGCTCATCGCAGTGTTATTTAGAAGAGCAGACAAATGTGAAACTGTCTGAGTGTCCTACAATAGGGGCCATGACCGTTGGGTGGCTGAGGAGTCAACTCAACGCCTGGTCCTTTGGTAAGCATGTGACTCACACACAAAAGAGCTGTGCCCGTGCTGCTGGTAAGGAGCAGTGCCCAGTACTTGGACCCAGATGGTGTGGTTCTAGAACATTTGGTCCTGCTTTTACACCATGTAGACCATGGGCTCCTTTCTCTACAGTTTGTAGACCAAGGGCTTCCTCCTTACACCATGGGCTCCATCCTCTACATACATAAGCCGTGGCTTCTTCCTCTGTACCAACTAGACCACGGCGCTTTCCTCTATACCGTGTAGACCACAGGTTCTTCCTCTACACCCCAGAGACCACGGCTCCTTCCTCTGTACCATGTAGACCACGACTCCTTCCTTGGCACCTCATAGACCAGACTTCTTCCTCTATATCACATAGCCATGGCTCTTTCCTCTAAACCACACAGACCATGGCTCCCTCCTCTATACCACGTGGTCCACGGCTCCTTCTGCTCCACCACACAGATCACAGGTGCCTACCTCGACCCAACATAGTCCACGGCTCTTCCTCTACACCATATAGACCACAGGCTCCTTTCTTGACACCACATAGACCACGGCTCCTTTCTCTACACCACGTAGACCATCGGTTCCTTCCTCTACACCATATAGACCATGGCTCCTTCTTCTATACCACAAAGGCCACAGGCTCTCTCCTTGATACCACATAGACCACGGCTCCTTCCTCTACACCACAAGGCCACAGTTTCCTTCCTCTGCGCCACATAAATAATGGCTCCTTCCTCTACAGCACATAGACCACAGGTTCCTTCCTCTACACCATATAGACCACGGCTCCTTCTTCCACACCACAAAGACCACAGTTTCCTTCCTCGACACCACCTAAACCACAGCTCCTTCCTCTATACCACAGAGACCACAGATTCCATCTTCTATCCCACATAGACCAGGGCTCTCTCCTTTACCCTGCACAGACCCCGGCTCCTTTTCCTATAGCACAGAGAACCTGAGCTCCTCTCTCTTCCTCTGCTCCTACCTCCTTGCAGGATGGGCTCCCTGCATACCCTTGCCTCCTCTGTGTCCCCCATGGCTCCCAGCCTGGTGAGCCCTCAGGAAATATCCCCACCAGTGCTCCATGCTGGGTGTCCCTCCAATTACCCCCCGATCTACCACAGGAAAACCAGGTGTGTATCTTCAGCACTGCGCTTTGAGCGCTGAACAAAATTAGACAGGCTTTTAGGATCAGAGTGTGAGGGGCCAGAAAAGACGACACGTGAACAGCAAAGAAAATAAACACACACGTGCTGGGGCTGTGAGTGTGAGTGTGCATTTGCACAGGGGTGGCGGCAGGAGAGGGGCCTGTTTAACTTTGGCCAAGGCTCAAGCCGATCCTTACCATTGATGAGGAGCCAAGAAGCAGCCCAGGGTGCAGCCACTCCAGGCATCTGTCCTGCACTCATGAGTCCATTCATTCATTGCTTCTTGAACCCAGGCCTTGTTCATCCACAAGTGCCTGCAGAATCCTACGGAGTGTGGTGCTACATGAACAGGGGAACGCCCGGTTCATATGCATGGTGACTAGGAGGCCTCACCCAGGACTCACCATGCACCGGGCATCCTTTGATGAATTTCACCTAAATAAACTTCTGAGCCTCCCGACGGCCCTGCCAGCTCTTGGCCCTTGTTCTTCCTCTTTCTTTCCTTCCTTCCTTCCTTCCTTCCTTCTTTCCTTTCTTCCTTGCTCTTACTCTCTCTGTGTCTCTCTTTCTCTCTCTCTCTTATCAGGGTTTCACTGTGTTGCCCAGGCTAGAGTGGCACAACCATGGCTCACTGCAGCCTCCTTCAACTCCTGGACTCAAGTGATCCTCCCTCCTCAACTTTCTTCTAGCTGGGACTATAAACGTGTGCCACCACGCCCATCTAATTTTTGTTGTTGTTGGTAGAAATGGGGTCTCACTATGTTGCCCAGGCTGGTGTCAAGTACCTGGGCTCAAGCGATCTTCCTGTGTCAGCATCTTAAAGTGCTGGGATGACAAGCATGGGCCACCATGCCCAGCTTATTTTCCTCATTTCACAGGTATCTTGGAGGCTCAGCGGTGCATGGCCTGAGCAACCCTTGGAGCACACACGGGGTGGTTTGCGAGTGTTCCCTGGACACCTGGGCTCTGCTGACTCCTTGCTAAGGACAGGCGGCTCTCTATGGGAGAGAATGCCTTTCACATAGAGGGAGAGATCTGGAATAGTGATGCTTCCCAGGGCAGGTGTCACAATCACCAGGGTAGCCTCAAAACACGCTGATGTCTGGTTCCCACCCTGGGCATTCTGATTTCATTGGTCTAGTGGTCTAGGGTCCAGAGTTAATGTTTGTGTTGTTTTGTTTTCATATTATCCCTGGTGATTCCAGTGAGCAGTCTGGGTGGAACAGCTGTGCCCTAATCCTTCGCCCTGGAAGTGGGATCCCCACACCAGCAGCAGGGGCATTCCCTGGGTTCCAGTTGGAAATGCAGTCTCAGGCCCTGCCCCAGGCCTGCTGAGTCAGAATCTGCACTATGACAAGCACCCCAGGTATCTCGGTATGCCGGGCAGCTTGAGGACCCCGGCCCAAGGATTATGGCTGTGTCATGTTGGACACATCTCTTACCAGTCTGTGCATCACCTCAGTAAAATGGGATCATAATGGTACCCATCATTCTGTGTTGTCTAGAACCAGCGAGTTCGTTCATGAAACATTCTTAGAGATGTGCCTAAGAGCAGGTGCCCATAGGTATCACCTGTAATTCTTATTTTGTTTGTGACACTATTGCACCCCTTGTCGCCTCTCTTGACTGTCCACTGCAGGAATGAGAATGTGGAGAAGAGAGGCCATCATCTTCCTGAGGCTCTGCCTGCTTTGGGGCCAGCCCTGGGCCCTGACCCTGCTGGAGACAGATCCCTGGCCCTAATTACACTCTGCCGTGTGGAGCCCTCATCCGAACTTCCTCGCTGCTAATTTGGGAACAGAATTTGGACCTTTCCAAGTTTCAGTTCTGTCCGGAGCTGGCAGGATCAGCTTCCTGGTTCCAAGGAAAAAGAGCTCATTAGGCTTCGGGGTTTCAAATGACTCCAGCTAAAGAACATTTTGATGAATTACGTGTAAATGAGTCGGGAACAGATGGATTGGATTTCCTTTCCA
The DNA here is from genome assembly GCA_963574415.1 of Tarsius wallacei. Lineage (NCBI taxonomy): Eukaryota > Metazoa > Chordata > Mammalia > Primates > Tarsiidae > Tarsius > Tarsius wallacei. Next base: position 24,809 of record CAUYQG010125789.1, on the reverse strand, counting down.
TGTGGGCTTGCAGGGGGAGGGAAGCCACGCCTGGCATACCGTGTGGAGGGTTGCTCAATCCTTCAGATTTGGGGGGCCCATCTGGCTCCCCAGATCTGAAGGCACTTGGTAAGGTTGGAAAATCATGGACTTGGGAGAGGCACGGTCCTGGGTTTGAATTTCTCCCTTGCCTCGTGGGCTGGGAGGTCCCAGGCAGGCTGCCCGGCTCTCCAAGGCTGTTTTCTCAGCTGCAGAGGCTGATTCTAGCGCCTGCTTCCTGGGGTAGCTGGGGCCACGAAATGAGCTAATGTCTGTAAGGCTGGTCTTGGTGGTGATCAATAATCTAATAGCTGTAGTAAATTATGGTCACACCAGACCGAGAACCCTCCTCTGGGACAGTCTATTAGCTTCCTGTGGCCTCCATAGCGAATGACCACATATTAAGAGGCTTGAAGCAGCACATGTCTCTCCTCTTACCGTTCTAGAGATCATGACACGGGTCTCATGGGGCCAAAACCAAGGTGTTGTCAGGGCTGGCTCCTCTGGGAGGCTCGAGGGGAGACTGCTTCCTTGCTCTTTTGGCTACTGGAGGCTGCTTGCATTCCTCGGCTCCTGGGCCCCTCCATCTTCAAGGCAGCGGCTGGTGTCTCTCTGAACGGTTTCCGCTGCCTCAGTCCCCTCTGCTCCTGCCTCCCTCTCCCACCAGTGAGGACTCCCTGGTCCTGGATCTTCTAAGATACTCTCAATTCTCAAAATTCTTAACCGAATCCCATCTGCAAAGTTCCTTTGGCCACGTCAGGCCACACATTCATGACTTCCGTGGATCAGGTCCTGGACGTCTGGCAGGCAGGGCATCGTGCAGCCAACATGGGTTGTTGGGCGAACAGAAGCTTTTGAATAAAGGCAGGCCCCACCTCACCTTCCATATGGTTCAACTTCTCATCATAAGGACCAGCAGGTGACGCAGGTGCAGTTCTAAGTGCCCAAAGTGCAGTGGCATTCCATCTTCACAACAACCCTGGTGGTGGGCACATCCCAACGTTTGCATCTGAGGAAACTGAGGCTCAGAGAAAGTCAACGGCTCACTGGCGGCCATCCAGTTGGGAGACTGCTGAGCTGGGATTTGAACTGGCAGCCTGGGTCCCACCAGCATGTGCTTACCTACAGCATGCAGCTGCCTCCCAAGAAATGGGAAGGAGGTCAGGCAGAGGAGACTCTGGGGGCCTCCCTGTGGTGGAGACCTGACCCCACTCACAGAAGTGGGCAGGGCCATCCCGGGCACCATCACAGCTTCCGTTGTGTTGAGGACAGGACTTCCAGGCCTGTGCTCCTCACCTTGGGTGCCTGGCGGGGAAGATTCACCTGGGACTGGGTTGACAGAGGGCATGTCTGGGAGGAGAGGCCCCAAGCCAAGGTCGAGCATCTGGGTCCTGCTCAGCCTGACCGCGTCAAACAAGCAGTGCAGATTGGGCCTCCACAGCCATTGTGCAGGGCAATGTTGTGTTCCGGGCCTGCTGGGGATGACCACACCTGCCTGCTCGTCAACCTTTTTGCAGCCTTACCCTCTACCTGGGTGGCATGGACACACCTTGGGTAAGAGCCTGGGGCCCTGAAACCAGGCTGCCCCAGCCTGAGTCCGGAGTCCGCACTGGCTATGGGACCTCGGCAAGTGTCTTTCCCTCTCTGAGTCTCTGCCTTTTCGGCCATCCACAGGAGCTGACGACAGCCCCTTGCAGACTTCCTGAGAGGCTCAGATAAGAAAATGCATGCACAGCACTTCACACATTGTCCACTCTCAAGAAACAGCCGTGAGGGTGTCTTTGCCGGGCTCTGTGGCTCCTCCTGTGGAGTTGTGGGTGGGACTGTCTCATGCTGAGCACCCACCCTGTCGCCCCATCAGACACTCGGACCCCAGTCATAACTGCGGCTCTACTAAGCACACATGGTGGCCATACTGGGAGGTGTTGCCTCCCGTGGGTGGGTGGAGGGTGGCCGGGGAAATGCAAGGGTTGGGGGTGGGTGGCTTTCCCTGGGGAGCTGTGCGCTGGGTCCTGACCCCTCATGAATGCTGGGGCAGGGAGGTGTGTTGGCAGGGATGCTGAGTGCTGGCTTTCGGGAGCAGAGGGACACCCCAGGCTCTTCCAGGTTCCAGCAGAGAGACAACCTCACCAGTCCATCCTTCTGAGGGGTCTCTGACTGCCCTGTCTTCTCTTCCCGAGACATCAGGATGAACCTGCCATCCAAAGGCATTTTCCGCTATGGCCAGCCTCTTCCTCCTCCCCCTGTTTTGGGAGCGGGGCCAACTCCTCAGACGTGTGATCTACACAGTCACCCAGGGGCCAGAGCTCAGACAGGCCTGTGCTAGGCTGAATGCCCAGCTTCACCATCCTGAAATCGGTCGCTGTGGAACAAAGAGACTTGCAGTTTCAGCCAGTCTGGGGCCTCCCGATCACGTAGCGGGCCTGCCTGGCAGAGCTGTTCCTCCTGCAGGCCGGGCTGCTGACTCCAATACCTGGAGCCGACGGGGCCTTCCTGGATGTTGCCAAATACTGCCTGTGGCTCTTGGCCGCTCAGGTTATATAATACAAGGCAATCAGTCTAAGCACCGGGCAGGAATCAAAACCAGCGGCAGCGTGAAACCCAGCAGGAGGCTACAGCGCCCCTGGGAATGAGGGTCGAGGGTCAGCCACCCTTAGCATTATCATCACTGCTATTTTCTGAAGACCGTGTGCTGTCTGCTGCCTTCAGGGGACGCTCACATGGCCTCTGCTCTTTGGCTCTGTCAGGTTGCGTACCACCTGAAGCCGGCTGGGGGGGGCGGTTTGAGAGGCAACCCCCAAAAACACCTGGAGCAGGTTTCTTGTTTTCACGTGAAACCATGAAGGTGAATTTATTTGGGAAAAGCACCCTTGTAGGTGTAATTAGCTTAAAGATCTGGAGATGATATCGTCCTGGGTTACGGTGGTCCCTAAACCCAATGACAATTGCCCTTGTAAGAGACAGAAAAGGAGAAAACAGACACACACAGAGAGAGAGAGAGAGAGAGAGGGAGAGAGAGAAGTTGGCCATGTGAAGACAGAGACATAGATTAGGGTGATGCGGCCACAAGTCAGGGAATGCCTGGAGCCACCAGGATGCAGAAGAGGCCGAAAGAATGCTCACCAGAAGCCTCCATAAAAGTGAGGCCCAGGCGGCACCTTTAGAAAGACCTTGGGCACCCAGAAGAGGGAGAGTATACAGTTCTGTTATTTTAAGCGCCATGGTTTACCATAGCTGTCCTCTTTCTGTCTCTCAGTCACACAAGGAGTATACTTTGAGCTCTTTCCAAATGCCAACAAGATTTGAGGCACTGGGAGTCACATAACACTAAAGCGAACCCCGACCCTAAACCTCACCCTAAACTCACCCTCACACTCACCCTAATCCTATCCCTAATAGTATTAATAACTTTAACCCGAGCCCTCGTCTTAACCTTAATCCAAGCCCTCACACTCACCCTTACCCTGTCACCTTAACCCTAACCCAAAGTCAAAACCTAACTCTCATTTTAGCCTTAAAGCTAACCCTAACAATAACCCTAACCATGACCCTAACCTACACCCTCATCCTCACACGTACCCTAGACCTATCTCCAACCGTCACCTTACTCCTAACATTAATCCTAACCACAGGCAAAGCCCTAACCCTCATCTTAACCTTAATACTAACCTTAACCCTAACCCTAACCCTAATCCTAACCCTCGAGCTCACACACACACACTAACCCTATCCCTAACCGTTGCCTTAGCCCTAATCCTAACCCTAACCCTTACCTTAACCTTAACCTGAACCTGAACGCTTACCCAACTCTAACCCTTCCCTAACCCTAACCCTAACCTTCCTCTTCACCCTAACCCTAAGCTTGCCTTCCCTGATGATGGGGTATTCCCCTTCCGCAGGGCTTTCCTTCCTGGCGTTCTGTCAACCCGGCCCACACCTTTGGGAACATCACCTTATTAAGCCCTGTTCAGTTGACAGCCCAGCAGAAGTGGCCATTCACTGCCGACTACTTCTGACAGTGCCAGCAGCTAATCATGGCCATTATCTATTTCCCGCTGCCCTGTCCGTCCCCGCCTCCCCCAGAACATGAGCTCTGGGAAGGCAAGGGTTTGTCCTATTTATCTGCTTTGTTTTAATTAAATTCATATTGGGATCATTCACAAGCAGTTGTGAAAAATCATACTGAAGGATCCAGTGTGTGCTCCATGCAGTGTTGCCCAATGGTAACATTTCATAGAACTGTGCGATGTTGCAACCAGGATGTTGACCTTGACTCGGTCTACCCATCTGCCTCGGTCTCTCCAGTTTTGCCTGCAGCTGTGTATGTGTGTGTTTGGTTCTTTGTAATTAGTCATGCATGTAGGTTTCTGATCCACCACCCCAGTTGTGGCACAGAACGTTTCCACGACCACCAGGATCTTTGAAAGATCCTATTTCTTCAGGAATTGTAAAATTCCATTTCTTCACTGCTTGATCTCCAGCACCCAAAACCATGCCTGGCAGAGCAGAAGCGCAAAGCCACTTATTAGGTGTCGCTGGGTGACTCTTCTCCTTTGTGCAGATGACAAGGCTGAGGCTTAGGGACCCTCCACCCCGAGCCCAAGGTAAGTGCAGGTGTGGATGTCTCCCTCCCTGGCTTGCTTGACTGCAGTCTGGGCTCTCTTTGCTCTTTTTGTGGGTTAAATTTTTTTAAATCTAAGGGCCGGAGGCTCGTTCATGTCTGTGAAATTTCATTCTATTCTGCCCGTCCGTCTGCCGCAGCCTTGGCCTCCTTTCTCTCCAGAATCTGTGGTTCAGCGTGCAGGTTCCCCCACAGCTGGGCCCAGTGAGTGTCCTTTGGGTTCGTCCAAATGGCTGATAAAAGCTCCGGGTGGGACGCCGTGGAGCCTGGAGCCTGGAGCCTGGGTGACCTGATAACCAGCTTCGCTTTGATGTTTTCCAAGTTCAGGATGGACCAGGCCTCCCCGGCCAGCGTTACGCACGTGTTTATTTTTGTCGCTGTGTAGGTTTTTGTGATTTTCCCTTCCCACGTGGGACAGCTATCATTACTGCTGTCATTACCCTATTGGAAATGTGGCTAAATGCGCCCCCCTGCTCCATCCGATCCCTCCCTCTCCAGGGCCGCAGGAAGACCACCCACGACGGGCAGACCTTCCCTCCATTTGATTTTAGTCTCAGGGTGTAAGTTTGCAATTTCATCACAATAAAAAAAAAGGACGAGGCTGGCCTTTTCTAACCCAGATCTACGTGCAATGCCCCCCCAACAAGGTGGGTTAAGGAACTGCCTAAATGCCCCCAGAACGGCATGGCTTCCAACAGGGGGAGGACTTGGGACAATTTCGCAAGAAGCCACGCAGTCCTGTCCTTCTAAGTTACGTTCCAAATGCATTAGCTCAGAGGAGACGCAGCTAAGCTGTGTTCTTCTCATAAACACCAGTAAATTACTCAGAGGGTACCTGATACAGAATGTTCTAGATGGATGTACCTGCAATGACCCCAAATGATTCTAAGATTCTTTCCACTGTCTCCTCCTAGGTGGCCTCCAGGCATGGAAGTTTCATGTGGTTTCTTTTTTTTCTTTCCTTATACTTGTTTCACTGCACTTCATAAGTTCAAGTCTAAATCCACGTGCATCCGTGTGCATGTACACAAATGCACATGCCCCATGCATCTTCCTCCCACCGCTTCCAGCTTTTTCCCTTTCTTGGTCTGTTGGGAAATGTCGCAACAGAGTTTGACTGTAATGGGATTTGCGTGGGCGATGTGGCCCTGAATCCTTGTTGACTTCTGTGATCCAACTTTGGTTTGTCTTCTTCATGCTCTTGCTTTCTCCTTTGAAAGTTTTTTCTCTGTCATCTTTCAGGGCAGTAGTATGTTTTGTTTTGTTTTGTTTTTCCCTGGAATGTAATTTTCCAAGCTATTTTCAGTGAAAACATTAGGAGAGAGGAACAAACCTGTGTGTCTAACCCTTAAAAAGCCTTTAAATCTACAGTCTGGAAGAAAATGGTCTAGTCAGCAGTGGACACAATTTTAGACAGGTTAAGAAGATGCACTGTCTCATCTGTATGGAAAAACATATAAATTCCAACCACAAGGAGACCGTCTTACCTATATCCAACGACTGCCCACCATACCACCCAGGGGACAGCCCGTGAGGATGGCAACCGTGTGCCCACATGGGACCAGCACATCAGCACGTGCGCTAGGGCAGACGGCAGGGTCGGTGTTTCCACAGGCTACCGGCTAGCACAGGACCCAGGACAAACCCTTAGGAAAGACACTTGGTGGTGCCATCCGAACTGAAGATGCATTTGAATTGAGCAGCCCACTTTTGGGAGCCCATCTCACAGTTAGAGCACACACGTACTCTCAGAAGTATGCATGGTCTTAATTATTGCAGCACTGTTTCAGTAGCAAAAGATAAACTAGATGCTTGGTCATATGGGATGAGTCATGGTCTATCCATCACTTGGAAAGTGATGCAGTCATTAACAAAAGGCAGGTCCAAAGTGCGCAGATGGAACAATCTGGGTGGCTTATGACTGCGGACCTTTGAGTTGTGTAAGGGCATATAACCCCTCAACTCATTATGGTGAGAAAAACTGGGCCAGTTAGTTAACTACTCTCTCTGGGCTTCACTTTCTTTATCTGTCTAATAGGATAATAGCATCACCTGCCCTATAGGGTTGTTGAAGAGATTTTGTGAATCAATGTATGTTCAGCATCTCAGACAGTGGCCAGTATTAGCAAGTGCTTTATAATCACCTGTTCTCCTCATGACTGGAGAGGAAGTATAAACATGTTGAAATGGGCATGGAACACCTTGGAGGATCCCTGGGGCCATGGGTACCGGGCATTGCTATTGTTAGGGAGCCTGAAAGCCTGACAGACTGGAGTAGGGGGAGGAGGAAGACTCACTTCTAACTTGTGTCTTTTGAATTTCTGTCAAGTGTCTGCATTCTGCATTTTTGAACATTTTCAAAAGTGCAGCCATGCTGAAATGTTGAGGAACTGAACAGTGAACATCCATGTAGCTATCATCTAGATTCTGTAATTAACATGTAGCTTGACTTCGTTGATCACACATCTGTCCCTTCATTACTCGTCCTTCTGTCTGTCCATCAATATATCTTACTTTTTTTTGCAATTTAAAAAGTGAGCTGCAGATGTCTGTGCACCTCTCCCTAAATACTTTTGTATTTGTCTCATTAGCTAAAGTTCAGCATTTTTGTGCTTTTAATAAAAATGTTTGTAAAGTCAAGTGCACAGATCTGAAATGTACTGTTTGATGGCTTTGATGAGGCATTGTCTATTTAAATAAATGTATCAACAAATGAAATGTGAATACCTTCATACACTAGAGAGAAAGAGAGAGAGAGAGAGAGAGAGACAGAGAGAGAGAGCAACTGAAACAAACCAAAATATTGTTTTGAACTCAGAAAGAACAAAAAAAATTCATGAGGTCAACATGATAACTTATCAAGTGGAGAGGGATTTGCAAGTATCTTCTCAAGATAAGGATATTTGTAGATGGGTCTCAGTCGTGGACTATGTCTATTTCCAGATAGCAGTCTCTTCTGGAACCTTCATAGCTAAGATTCTCAGGAAGGTAATGTGATGGCTAAATTTGGAGCTGCTGGCCTCCGCCTGATGGGGTTCGAATCCCAGCCCCTCTGCTCACCAGCTGTGTCATCTTAAACACATTTCTCAACCTTTCTGGGCTTCAGCTTTGTGATCTGGGAAGTAGGGAAGCTGCTTCCTGCTTGCTGCTTGGCGGATAGGATTCTGTGAACTAAAACGCACAGCCTGTTTGGAACACCTAGCATCTCGAAGTCGCTCCTTAAATGCTGTCTCTTGCTATGAATCACACATCTCCTTATCTCTGCCTTAACAACAATCACAACACCAACAAAAAAGGGAATTGGAAAGAACCAAGCATGCAACGTTGAGTTTTTCATCCTTAAGGGAGAAATTTCATCTCTCTCTACGGTGTCTCCGTCCTCCCCACTCTCTGCAGAAATCCAGGGACATGAATCAGCCCGCAGCCCCTTGCTCTTTCTAATTCTCTGATTACTACATGATTGCAGCATCCACTCAGTCTGGGGCTAAAACATCGAAAGAAAACAAAAATTCTTGAGTCATTTCCAGATACTGAATCCGACACCACTGTTTCTCTCTCTGTTTTGGCAAAACCTACAAAATGAGTGACCGAGAAAGGTAAACAAGCTTAGGTAAACACTCGATCGACTGATTCATGATGTAAGTACATCAGTCAGCATTTATAGCTTCATTTACCATAGTGTTTTAATGTCATTAAGAATGTAACTTCTTAGGAAAACTAAGAGAGTCTGTTTTTAGCCCAGACATGCAATTAAGGGAATTAGTAACGTGATACATCATCCTCAGGAACTCCGATAGAGTAAGAAATCTCATGCAGCCCTTTAGAAAGACGTTCTCACAGCCCACGCCAGAGTTCACCAAGCCTCCGTCTGAGGACAGCAGGGAATAGGAAAAAAAAGAGAACGACAGTAAGAAAAGATTTGCAATCGTGTGCGGATATTAAAGAGTATAAAACCGGCGTCCACTCGGGGAATTAAGTCGCTTTCCTGTCTGGAACACAATCTCTCTCCTGAGCTTCCCTGGGCTCCAGCTTTGCAAGGGTGCGTGAGAGAGAGAGAGAGAGCAGAGTGTGTTCTCTGGGGCTGGAGTTGGATATACAAAGAAAGGAGCTTTTTCTCTCTTTTTTTTAGGGATCTTGACAGAATCCACTTCTGACAAGCTCTGGGCATCCAATCACACTTTCTGGGAGCTTGGGACCTCGAGCTCAGGGCTTCTCCACCTAGGCACTGCTGACCTCTGGGACTGGGTCACTCTTTGTGGTGAGGTGGTCCTGTACACTGTAGGCTGTTGAGTGGTGTCCCTGAGCTCCACCCGTCAGACACCAGCAGCATCCTCCTGGTGGAATGGCAAAAATGTCTCCAAGCACCGCTGAACGTCCCTGGGGGCAAAAGTCACCCTTGAGTAAGAACCACAGCTCTGAATGAAGCTACTTGTTTTGCAGATGGGAAAACTGAGGTCCAGAGGGGCTAGCTAGAGTCAGCCCCAGGATGAGGGGGGACCAGGGGAGGGAGAGGGCCATGGCAAGTTGGGCTTCAGGGGTGAAAACCCAGGCCGCCACTCAGGTCCTAGGCAGTCAGGGTTGAGACGCTCCCCCTCTCTGAGGCTCCTTTCCCTGTGGGTCCAACAGGAGGATCCTAGCTCCTGCCCTGAGGTAGTGGAAAGATTCAGTGGCTACATGTGGGACACATCGACACACCTTGCAAGTTGGGGGCTTTTGGCAATGCGCCCCATTCCTAGAGTTGGCTGTGAACTGAAAGCCCCTGGAGGAACAGGCAAGGGCACCATGGTCTGAGTCCAAGTCCAGGCTCACGTCTAGCCAGGTGGGACTGGGCAAACTTTCCAAGCATCCGGCACCTCACTTCCTCATCTAGAAAATGGGACTGAAAGCCGGGCTCGGTGGCTCAGCCTGTAAACCCGCACCTTGGGAGGTTGAGGTGAGTGGATTGCCTGAGCCCGCGGGTTCGAGACCCACCTGGGCAACTTGGCAAGACCTCATCTCTACAATAATAAAAAATTAGCCCGGCATGGTAGCGCGCGCCTGTAGTTCCAGCTACTTGGAAGGCTGAGGTGGAAGGATCGCTGGAGCCCAGCAGGTCGAGGACGTGGTGGTCAGGAGCGGCCACTGCACTCCAGTCTGGGCGACAGAGTGAGACTCCAACTCAAAAAAAAAAAAAAGAAAATGGGACTGTCACAACAGTGCCTCTCTCTCACGGGTCTCCCTCAGGAGAATCAAACACATAATGTACTTAAAACTATCAAGTCAGTGCCCTGCACGTGGTCAAGTCTGTTTAGCTGTTTAGCTGTTATTACTGTTCTGGTTGTGTTGCTATTGGTGTTGGTGTTGTTGGTGTCATTGTCATTGGTGGTGTTGGTGTTGGCGGTGGTATCATTAGCGTTGGTGGTATTATTGGTTTTGATGGTATTGTCACTGGTTTAGTTGTTGTTATTGCTATTGTTGGTAGTGGTGTTATTGGTGGTAATTGTGTCGTTGGTGGTCATGATGGTGGTGATGCTGATGGTGATGGTGTTGTTGGTGTTGTTGATGGTGGTTGTGTTCATGGCATTGTCATTGGTATTGGTGATGGTATTGTTGGTGGTATTATTGGTTTTGATGGAATTGTTGTTGGCATAGTTGTTGTTATTGCTGTTGTTGGTAGTGGTGTTATTGGTGATAATTGTGTTGTTGATGTTGTTGGTGATGTTGGTGAGAATGTTGTTTTTGATGATGCTGTTGGTGATGGTGGTATTGTCAGTTGTGATGATGTTGTTGGTGTTGCTGTTGTTGTTCATGAGGGTGTGTTGTCATTATTGGTATTGGTGGTTGAGCTGTTGGCAGTGGTGGTGATGCTGCTATTGTTGTTGATGATGTTATTGGTGGTGATGGTGTTGGTGCTGATTGTGTTGGTGGCAGTGATGGTGTTGTTGTTGGTGGTGTTGGTGGTGATAGTGTTGTTGACAGTAGTGGTGGTGGTGCTGTGTTATGGGTGGTGGTGATGGTGGTGGTGATGTTGGTATTGGTGAGAGTGGTGCTATTGTTGGTATTGCTATTATTATTAATGAGTAAGTTGTCGTTATTGGTATTGTTAATGACGGTGCTGTTGGTTGTGTTGTTGTTGGCGATGTTGTTGTTAATGAGCGTGCTGTTATCATCATTGGTATTATTAGTGATGGTGTTGGTTGTGTTGTGGTTGTTGATAGTTATGTTGTTGCTGCTGTTGTTGATGAGAGTGTTGTCATTATTGGTATTGTTAGCGATGATGTCATTGGTTGTTCTGTGGTTGTTGGTGGTGGTGATGGTATTGATGGCAGTGGTGGTGGTGATGATGTGGATGGTGGTGATGTTATTGGTATTGGCAATGGTGGTGCTGCTGTTGTTGTTAGTGAGGGTGTTGTTGCCATTCTTGGTATTGTTAGTGATGGTGCTGGTGGTGGTGTTGTGGTTGTTGTTGGTGATGTCGCTGTTGTTAGTGGTGTTGTTGGTAGTGGTGGTGGGCTAGGATAAAGGAGATGGGATAGGAATGCAGGCTTGATTCCAGTGGCCAATTGCATTTGTGGGTGGCTTGGCCTCTGGCCTGACCAAGGGTCACTTCTTTCCACATCTCTGACCTTCAGAGCTCACAGTACCCCACCCCTTTCCCACCACCTACCTGACTTTGTCCCCCTTAAAGCCTTTCCTGGGTCTTCCAGCTTTACTCCCTCCAAGTACCTGAGTGGTCAGAGCCTGTCACACAATTGCATATCACCTCCTTTCCATTCTTGTTGACAATGGACTTCAGAAAGCCTACCAGAGCAGACATGAGGCCTCAAGGCAGCTGACAGAGTGACCTTAACTGAATCCCTTAACTTTTCTGCATCTCAGGTTCCTCACCTGTGCAGAGTAGGCAATAAGGAGACCTTCTACACAGGGCTGACAGCAGAGAGTTCTTACTCTTTGAGAAAGTTCTATCACTTTAGTTCTTTGTGACTCCAACTCCTAGGACCCAGCACAATGCTGAGTAAGTGATAGGTGCACAATAAATGTTAGACATAAGAAAATCTGGGTCTGTCCCTCTGAGGAGTCTATCCATTTCTTTCCAAAGAGAAAGAGAGAAGGAGAGAGAGAGAGAGAGAGAGAGATTGATTGTTATGTGTATTTTATGTAAACCCAACAAAGATTCCTTTCCTGGGGAGGGTGAAGGTCATCCATCCATCAATCCATCCATCTACAACCATCCATCCATCATCAACACACATCCATCTACCCAATCATCCTACCATCCATCCATCCATCTGCCCACTCATCTACCTACCCATCCATCCATCCATCCATCCACCCATCCACATACCCAATCATGAATCCACCCATCCACATACTCTTTCATCTACCCATCCAGGCACCCACCCACGCACCCATACATACATACATCCACTCAACTCCCCAGCTATCTGTCCCTCCCTTGAAATTGCACTCCCACCGGGTGCCAGGCACTGGTTCGTCTAGGCTTTGTGAATGCAGTGATATTTCAGTACCTGCTATCTCAGGACTATGCTTGGCCCAGAGAAGACTCTGTGGCATGTTTGTTGAATGAATGAATGAATGAATAACTGTTTGAATAAATAAAGTGATACATGAAGCAATGAGTGGCACTGGAGTAGACTCATTCCTGGAATCCCAGCCCATGATTGTTTTGGGCCTCTGGTGTCTTAGCCCTCTAGCTCCGCCTGAAATTCCCTGCCAGCTGGTACTTGCTGGGTTCCTTCAGATGGAAGGTTGGCCCCAGGCCTCATGGGTTGAGAGGCATCTTCCCAGGGTGCTTTTCAGGGACTCCAGAATGTGCTCTTTCTACACCTCCCGGGTGCTTCTCCATAGCACCCACTGCCTCAGGGGACCCATGTCCACGAGTAGCTTCATCCTGTCCAGATGACCTAGTCAGTTACCAACTCACCCACCCACCCATGAGCCCAGCTTTGGGGAGCTGAAGCACCCACCCCAAATGTTCCATTCCCTCCTCTGTTGAGCTCAAAATCTCTAGCCTGCCCCCTTTTCCCGGAAAACCGGTCATCAAAAGAAACAATAAGAAGAAAAGCTGACCACACTGTTATGCTCATTAGCACAAAAACCCACAGTTGCACTTGACATAGTGGGAAGGGTGAGGGGGCGGGGGAGGTCTGCTGGGTCCGCCCACCACCGGCCTGTGAACTCCCTGAGGGTGTTGAAAGGGAGCTTAATTTATTAAGTGGGTGAAGATGGATGTCACATCAGAAGCTGGGTTGGAATGTGACAGGCCTGGGAAGGGCCTGGTTGGGACAAGCAGTGTCTGTGGTTCCATTCCTCCCTGACTCCCACCTGCCCACAAGGTGTGGTGGGGGATGGGCTTGAAGGGGTGGGAATGTCCGAGGCATTTCCAAGACCCCCCGAGCCAGCTGTCAGGCTCCTCACTCTTCGGAGAGGCATGAGAGTCCAGTGCCCTGATTAGCCATCTCAGCTCTTTCACTGAGTAGCCAGGCCAGTGAGGTCCAGGAGCCAGGGAGCAGGATTAGACTCAGCTGGAAGTGTGTCCCTTTGATGATTTCAGGGAAATATTTTAGGCACTCACTGCGGTCCAGCACTGCATGTGCATAGCTAGTTCACTCGCGCCTCCCAAAACCCCACAGAGGGTGTCGTCAACCATTGTCATCTTGTCCACGAAGCCCCAGAAGCCCAGCAGGATTCAGGCAACATGACAGGTCACAGTGGGGCCAGGATTCAACCTTGCTCTGACCCTGCTCATCTCTGAGTACTTGGAGAGGGACCACCGTGGGACTGAGGCTGATAGACTTGTGAAGTGCCGTGGCTTCTCCGAGCCTGGATCGGGGGGGCAGCTACCCCTTCTGCAGATGAGAGCTGGGCCGTGTGTGGGGGCAGGAGGGTTCTGACAGACACCCCCATGGGCTGTGCTCGTGGGTAGTAGGCTGCCACCATGTGGATCAGCCATGTTTCCTAGGGGCTGCCTGTGCAAAGGCCATTCCTCCAAAAGGTAACAGCAGAATTGGGAACGCGCCTCATAGGGGCTGGATCCAGTGTGGCCATCTTGAGGGGGTGTTGCATGTGTGGACAGCATTCTGAATTGAGTTCCCATTAAGGTGTGTCTTAATCCTTAGCTCTTTGAAAGTGCGCTCAGCATCTGTGTGACCAGACAGTACTCAGATCTTCTGGGGCACAGTGGGAGGACCAGCCTGACTCCCCAGCAAGGAGGAGCCTGGCTCCCAACGTCCAAGTTGAGGTTGGGTGCGAGGACTTCAGCCCTACACAAGTCTCTCTTTGCTTTTGCTTTTGTTTTTTTCTTTTCATTTCCCTGACATCAACCCCGGAATGGAAGATCACTTCAAATCCCATTTTGTACCATAGAATTTTTTCCTCATTTCTTAGCGGAGACCAATTTTGGATGAATAACTAGCGACCGCAGAAACATGACACCAAAGCAACAGTGCTGGGTGGCAAATTTCTCCGTGACCACAAATATCCTTTCTCTTCGAGGACCAGATTGGAAGCATTTGGGATTGTTTGTGCGGCCTATCCTCAATCAGCCGGAGAAGGGGCCTCCCCATCCCCATGCTGTCCTCCCACCACCAGATGCGCGCCTTCCTCTTTGCAGATTCGCTGAAGCCTGCGCGGCGGGGCGGTTAGTCCTGGGTGCGAGGTTCTCCCCTTCTGAGCTGAGGAGGTACCCAGGCAAAGCCTGTGGCTGTGAACACACCATGGCACCCTCTAAGTGCCACTGGCCGACCACACCTTGTGGAGAGGAAAGGGCGAATCCCCATGCCTTGTCTCTGCGCTCCTGCCTCAGTTTACCCAGTAACCAGAGACTGTGATGCTGGCCTTGTCGAGATCTGGATCCACTTTGGAAGAAAAAGGGGCCATATGGTTCCCTCCAGGGACACCGTGTTCCCGCAGTCATGTGACAGTGTTGAAACTTTCCTAAAGAGTGCATGGGGGCTCTTCTTCCTCCATGGGAGGGTGTGTCCCTCTTCCCCCGCAGAAACTTGGTTCGGGTGAGACTTGAATGCCTCCCTTATCCTTAGACCCTTTTTACCCTGACATAGTATTATTTTTAAAATTCAATCATAGGAAAAAGTTATATGGTGAGTACACGTACGTCCACCGCTAAGATTCCATGGTTGGCAACATCCTGTGAATCTTGGTAATCACCTCTCCTCCCTCCCTCCCTCCCTCCCTCCCTCCCTACTTTTCCCCTCCCTCCCTTTCTCCCCTCTCTCCTACCTCGCTCCTTCCCTCCTTCCTTTCTTCTAGTCATCTTTCCAGCCATCATATTCTTTTAAATATATTTTCCTTTTTAATTTATTTTATTTTTTAAAAGCAGGACTTATTAAGAGGACAGAAAAGCTCCCACAGCGGGAGGGGACCCGAAGGGGTTGACTGAATATATTTTCTCTTTTAGTGCACACTTAGATTTGGAGAAAAATTGAGAAACTAGTTCACAGAGTTTCCGTATGCTCCACACTCAGTCTCTTCGATTATTACCAACATCTTACATTACCACGGTACATTTCATGAACCAATATCAAGATATTATTATTACATTATTATTAATTATACGCCATACTTGATTCAGATTTCCTTTGTCTTTACGTGATGTCTTTCTTCTGTCCCCGGGTCCCATCCAGGGTCCCACCTGGTATTGAGTTGTCATGTCTCCCATCTGGGCTGTGACAGTCTCTCAGACTCTCCTTGTTTTTGATGACCTTGACAGTTTGGAGGAGAATGGTTCATGTGTTCTGCAGAATGTCCCTCTCCTGAGATTAGGCTGCCATGTACTCATGGTTAGACAAGCTCCATGTTACTTTCTGATGAATTTCCTAATCAGTTTATGTACCCCTCTGGTCAAATGGAAGATGGAGAAAAGAACACCCTGTCCCTGTCATGGGGCTGTTGGGAAACAGGGGTGAGGCGAATGGGTCACCTGCCGGGCTCCAGTGCCAGGCCCAGCATTTACTAATGGAACCATCAAGCCTCTTAGTTTCCTTACTGTGGTGGGCGGGGTGGGAGGTAAGGTGGGATTGACAGTAGTCGAAATCTGCCCGGGAAAGGGAGGTCACACCTCATCAACAAGCGTACCTGCACAATGAACATTTGTATACCTAACCCTGAATTGTACCCCACAATTTTAAAATTAAAAAAAAAATTTTTAAGCTAAAAAAAAAATAATAAAGACCTTTAATTTCCTTCAGCCTCAGTTTCCTCCTCTGTAGAACGGACATGAAATTGTCTCTTATTTAGAAGGTTCTGCGGAGGCTAATTGAAGACGACGCCCGGACTGAGATCCCCATGGCTCTTGATGTTGGAAACGTCTAGCATAGATACATTGACCATACAAAAATCTTTGGAGGGTCTTAGTGCCTTTGGATAGTGGGACACTAGAGGGACGTGACCCTGTCTGTGACGGTGGGGCTCGGGGTGCAAGTGTTGGCCAGATGACACTGGGGCCTCGCGAGGATGGAGTGGGGTCCGCTCTGACATGTGGAGCTACCCCCCGAAGCCGACCTGCTGGACAGGCAGCCTCCTGGGGTCATCCATGTCCCTCCCCCTGAGCCACATGTCTCGTGGGAGGGTCCTAATCCAGGCTGCTGCCCCTTCAGGAGAACAGGGAGAAACAGAGCGAATCCATGGACCTATTTCATTATTGTTGCAAATATCTTTTTGTTGGCATGACAGAAGGCAAGCCAGGATGGTGGAGGGTCCCTGGCCCCCACCAAGCAGCATGTCCTCCTGGGCCCCACAGAACCCAGCATGTGTCACGGTGGTGAAGGCACTTCTGGCCAAGGCTCCAAACTGTCTTTTGGCCAAAGGTCGATTGCTGGGAATCCAGAGTCATGGAGCCTGAGAGCATGCGGGGCTTTAGCAGTTTCTGGGCTAGGGCAGAGGTCCTTCTGGAAACTTCTCTGCATACAGAAAGCCCAAGACACCATCACTGGACACATGTGGCATCTCATTTACAAGCTGACTTTGGTTTCCAGAGAGCTCAAGCGCCAAAACCATGTCTCTCTAAAGGAAATCTGACCTTGACACAGAGGACACAGGCTGACTTGTGTTACTTCGTTCTAAGTGCAGGGAGGAATTTTTCATAGATAATAGATCCTGGGATGTCAGAGCTGGGAGGAGGCTTGGAGGGCACCTCAGAGCGGCTGCTGACACTGACAGCTTTCCTCCTGTAGGACAGACTCTGAGCCTGTGCCTGGGGTTCTCTGTCTCCATGAAGTTCCCATCCTGCCTCTGAGTTTATCACCCCCATTTTACAGATGAGGAAACTGAGACCCAAACATCAAGCCGCTCACCCAAGACCCATGACTGGAGAGTGTCGGAGCCAGGCCCCAGGCCTGGAGTTGTCAGGGC
The DNA here is from genome assembly GCA_963574415.1 of Tarsius wallacei. Taxonomy (NCBI): domain Eukaryota; kingdom Metazoa; phylum Chordata; class Mammalia; order Primates; family Tarsiidae; genus Tarsius; species Tarsius wallacei. Next base: position 7,801 of record CAUYQG010125789.1, on the reverse strand, counting down.
CCCACAGCAGCCCCTCCAGACACTTGCACTGGGGTCTGCTTGGGCACCACTGAGTGAGCTGTAGACAGGGCCACAAGCCCCCAGAATTTGCAAGGAAAATGTGCATTCGTACATTTTCCAGGGTGAGGATGCAAGACGTCTCAAAGGGGTCTACACTCGCACAAGAGGGGTACCTTCTGCACCCCTCACCCTTTCAGAGGAGAAAGTGCAGAGGCCTATGGGTTGCCATGGTTACCCAGCAAGCTGGGTGCTGATCTGACCTTGGTCACCAGAGCCAATCTGCTGCTCTCTCTACTAACATCTGGTGCATTGGTTATATTTTTTGATCACTTTTGTTACATATTTTATTCTGTGCAAATTACAGAAAGAAACGTGTTCAGACCCTATGTGTAGAGCTCCAGGCGTTACCACAAAGTGGACACACCTGTGTAACCAAAGGAAAACGACAGCAACCCCCAGAAGCCCCCTCCTGATCACAACTCCACTTCCCAAGGGCAGCTGCTCTCCTGACTCCGGGGAACTTGGCTGGGAACGGCATGTGAGTGGGATCACGTGGGCAGCCCTGCAAGTTTGCAGCACGGAAGTGCCATGGTTGGGTCCAAATTCATGGCTGTCTAGTATTCTGCTGTGTCAACAGACCCATGCTCATACATCTACTCCCCTGCCTGGGATGGGAGATTTCCCTCCTGGGTCTGTGTGACGAGGGTGTGTTCACACATTCTGGGGTACACACATGCCGGTCTTCCTGTTGTGTGCATCCTGGGAGCGGAATTGCTGGGTCATCCAGCAGCCATGGTGTCCGGCAGGAGAAGACCCCGCCAAGTCTTTTTCCAAAAGGGAAGTTCACACTCCCACGAGCAGCGGCTCATATCCTTGCCAGAGTTTAATTTTAGCCGGGCTGGTGGGCGAAGGCATCATGCATGTTGTAAAATACTGAACAACTTTCCAGCTCTTTCATTTTCTCTTTCCATGAAGGCATTTTCTGTCACCGTCGTTCCTGAGCCCAGTGACACACACACACACAAAGCCAGAGGGGGGCTTGGGCCATGGCAAGGGGGGACCTGAGAACCGTGGTTCGGGGTGTCTGAGCTAAGGAGCCTAGAAGTCTGCCCTTCCCTGTCTTCTGAGACGGTATCGGGTGGGCCTCACTGGACCGTCCTAGGCTGATCTGACTCCATCAGACTCGTGTGGAAAGCGGTGTGTTGAACTGAGCCTGCCCAGGCCTAGTTGGCAATTTAGTTCTGGTGAGACCCTGAGTGGGTGTCCCTAAGGGTTCTAGAACAACTTACAGGGTTCAGCTTTTACTTCGTGCGCTTCTCGGTTGTGATGACGGAGCCACCAGGGTCAGGCGAGTCCCGCTCTGTCGGGCACAGGCTGCCTTCGACCCAGAGCTTCCGGAAGCTAGTGGAAGCTTCGCAGAGACTGTGGCGGCCGATACCTGTCCCGCACTGGGAATTTGATCGTGACCTTACGCATGATCCCTGCCAGCCTCGTGTCCATTAAGAACAGAAAGATGGCTTGCATGGGAGGCTGGGCCCTCTCCTTGGGTGGCCTGGAGTCCTGGTGTGCAGACCAACCCCACCCCCACCCCCCAGGCCACCCACATCTGGGGGGAGGTGGGGCTAGGGAGATGCAGCAGCCCGAGCTGCCTGAGGATGGGGACCTGGCCACCCTTGCTCAGAGAGAGCCGGAGGCCCCTGCCTGCCATCTCCAGCCCCTGCCGCTCCCTGCCAGCCCCCAGGCACCAAGACTGTCTCAGCCCCTCCCCCACCCCTGGCCAGATGTCAGAAAAAATGCTCCAGGCCTGAACCAGAGGTTCTCTGTCACCCCCACGCCCCTAAACAAGACCCTACCGCACTTTAGGACCCAATAAGCTACTCTTTCCCTCGGCTGCCCCTACCCGGGGCTTGACTCCCAGAATGCACTGTTCCTACTACTTCAAAACTGGGTGAGTTCACTCACATGTACAGTCTAAAGCAGGGGGGTCTCATGGCAGCAGAGAGTAGAAGAGGGTTGCCAGGGGCCGGGGAAGGAGGGCATGGGGTGGAGGAGCACAGAGTCTCGGTTATACAGGAGGAGATCTACCGTCCAGCAGCGTGACTGTAGTTCACACACTGAGTTGTATTCTGGAAGTAGGCTAAAGGAGCAGATCGCGATGATTTTCACCCTCAAGGAAAGAAAATGCCGACTATGTGAGATAACGGATGTGGAGTTAACTTGGTTGTGGCTGTTATTCCACAGTGTATGTGAATATCAAAACATTGAGTTGTGGCCCTTAAGTTACATGATTGTTATTTGTCAACAGTTCCTCAACAATTCTGGGAGGGAAAAAAAGATGCTTCTTGCCTCCTTTTTTAGCTCCATGGGGGACTTGCAGGTCTTGCCCAGAAATGAGGTGAAGGGACCCTCCCTCCCTTCTTTGCTGCAAATTAAGTGCTTTTAGTTGTTCAAAGCTCTGAAGGGCTTGGGCTTTTCTGCCATTGTGTTTCCTTCCCCTTCTCTTCCTTTCTACCCCCTGGTTTGTCTATGCTACCCTGTCTCGGTACCCCACATCTCCTGAGACTCCCCTACACACACACACACACACACACACACACACACATACACACACACACATACACACACACATACACACACACACACCACGATCTATTTGCAGGAAGTTCCAAGCAACACCAGGATGCAGGCCATGCAAGCCCTACAAGAGCTCGGGTGTCCAGTGCACACATTGCAACTGGCTGTAATGTGTGTATGTGTGTGTGTGTGGGGGGGGTGTGACTGGGCAGGGTTTCGGGGGGTCCCAAGGTTTATTTCACATGTCCAAGATTATGAATGAACACACACATGGATATGGCCACCCACACATATTACTTACCACATGTGAACAAGGAAATGCATGTTCATGCATTCATGTGTGTGCAGGGTGACCACTGGATCTGTCATCTAAGCCTGCACACTCTTGAGAGTGAAAGCATGCCACAAATGCCAGTACCAGGGCCAGGGTATGACCTGGACTGTCCAACCCTTCGTGTGTATGGCAGGCAGAGGGATTGGGGGAGTTGCAGCCCACCTCCGCCATACCTGTGTGGGGACCCCCGAGAAAGCGCCCCTTGTCCCTTGAATGAAGCCTCGAGAATGACTGTTTCTTTCCTTATCAGCGAGTGGCAGAGAGGGCTAATAAGATCATGCATAAGGACATGGAACCTCTCGGTATTTCCTGACAAGACACAGACATATTTCAGAATGCGACTATGACACCAGAAATCTAGACTCGAGGCGTAAGAAGCAAGTCACCACCAGACACATTTTCTGCCTGGCACGGATTCTTAAAAGCCTGATGTTGAGGCGGCTGAGTGTCTCCTTCTTCATCAAAAGCGCTGGCTTCTTCCCATGCCGAGAGATGCCTGTTTCCCAGTGAAAATGAGAGAGGAACCCATGGGCCTCCTCCTTCTCCGGGAAAAAGTCCGCTGAAGGGTGCTTTTTCCTTCCAGCGGTTAAGTGGCTGCGGCTTGGGACAGTTAATCAGTCCCCAGTCAAGGGGGCAGCCATCCTCACCGGAAGACAGCCTGCTGCAATTTATTCTGGGGTTGTTTGAAATTGTTGCTGTTTTGTGGGGGAGTGAAAGTGTTCTTTGTGATCAACTGATGTCTCCCCATGTTGTCATCCGTCTCAAATGACGTGAAGAGTGAGAGCTGCATATTTTGTATGTTTTTATTTAATGAACCAATTCCCCATCACCAAAATAAAGGACGTTTATTCATGAGACGCTGAATGTGGATATATTAACCCTACTAAAATTAGTTATTAAGTATAAACTACAACAACAATTCTTGTAGCTCATTTTGTTTTGTATTACATCTAAGTTTGAGCTGCTATAAAAACTCTCAGCACCGTTTCACTCGTGCTCTCTGTATTCATAGTAAACTTAACGCTGCGTATTACTACCAGGATTATCTACTGCAAAAACCCGGTCCTTGTCTAAGATGATTTTGTATACTTTATATACATAAATATACGTATAAATAGATTAATTATTTCTTGAGTGACATTTGCATTAAAATAATTGAAACCATGGAAAGCAAAATTCATGCAGAGGGAATATTACAAAGATAATTCAAAGGAGACAAGATGGGCTTTTCTATATGGTCCCTATGTGGCTTCAGAATTTGCGGCAAAGTCAGCAAAGCAAGTTCATGACTTTTGTTTCATTATTAGAATGTTCACTCCCTTCCGATATACAAAAACACAAATGTCTGCTTGAGAGAAACTGATGGTTGCATCTTATTTATGGAGAAAGGCGCCCTTTGATTTCTTTCTCAAACTTTTAAGAGAAATTCTGCATGGCTACTTCAGTTAGTTTTAAAATGTGCATTCTTTATGGAAGAAATCAGACATGCCTTTATAAAAGAGAACTAATATTCTATCTAAATACAAACAATTGCTTCTTACCTTGGCAAGCAAGTTTTCACTGTGTCCTAAGTATGAGAACTATGAACTCCTTGAAAACTTTACGGAGATAACTGTTATTTCTCCAGAAGGTTTCCTTTTCATCTGGTTCAGCTATTTCATCAGTGTGTGAGAGAGAGCGAGAAAGAGACCGAAAAACTTTAGAATTGAAGGTTGAAAAAAATACCAGGTGAGTTGTCCCAAACCTTTGTAGCTTCTATTTCCTTAAAAATGCCCCAGAAATTTTTTTATCTTTTGTAGGAGGTAGACTTCTCTTTAAGCTTTCTCACCAATCCTGAAATACCTCTGTTTAAAACAAAACAAAACTTGTGGCTTTTCTCAAAATGACAAAGCAAACATGCAGAGTCTAAAAATCCCCAAATATGACCCAGACTATAAACCTTTCTGACTCAACCCGCAGATTTTATGGAACCCCCAGTAAAACTCCAAGGATGGCAGTCAATAGATCGCCGACTCCTCTCCCGTACGTACAGCTGCGTCTTGGGGGAACTCGAGCCTCGGAAGGCAGAGCGGGACCACCGTGCGCTGTGGCTTTGGGGATCCTTAGACAGACCCTCCACGCGGCTGAGTCGCCCGGATTTCTTCCAAATGGCCCCGATGGAAAGAAGCTGAGAGGGAAAGGCAGTGAACATTCAGCCCATGGCATTTTCCAGGGATGTGGATTTTGGAATAAACAAGGGAAGAATTAACGACAGTCACAGTAGTGACAGTCAGAGGATAGTAAGAGAGACTGAAAGGTTACTTTTCCAGAGCTACAGGCCTGGACACCTTTGACAGGATCCCCAGCTCCGTTCCCGTGTCTCAGGGGAGTTACTATGTGAAACAGCATGTCCCTGGCACCTCTCCCCAACTCTATGGTCTCCACTAACTGTGACCCTGGATAAGACGCTTTAAAATCTGCATCAATCTATGGGGATCATCTCCCCCATCCAGCCCACCGGCTAGGAATCATGGGGAGGATAAGATGAGAAAAATCAGGACAGAGAAAAGGCAGTGGGTTCATATTTAAAGAGTTTTGTGTCTCTCTGGATGTAAAGGACAAGTGACGTCTCCCAGTCGCAGGTCACTCGTGGAGTGACTGGGAGCTGCAGTGCTGCCCGGCCGGGCGAGGCACAGCACAGCGATTCTGCAGCCAGATCCTGCCCTGGGCTGCCCGGGGTTGTCTTCTTCCCTCTGACAGGAAGGAGCTTCCTTCTGGAAGTGTCTTGACATTGTTGCTGGGGTTCCAGAAGTTCCTCGGCTGACTGATGGTGTGTTCAGAAGGGGGCGGTCCCAGGGCACGGGGAGCATCGAGTGAATGTGCGTGTATGCACACGTGTGCACGCTCACACCCTCACACACGTGTGCACACTCACACCCTCACATGTGTGCATGCTCAAACTTTCACACGTGTGCATAATCACAACCCTCACCCACACTCAGGCACACGTACACTCCCATGCACATGTGTAGACGACCACTCACACATGCCACACACTCATATGCACACTTACACGAGCTCAGACACTTACCCACACTCTCAGCACACTCACAGCCTTCACACAAACATGCACATGTGCTTACGTGTCCACTTACACACACTCAGACACTCACACTCATATGCAAACTCACACACACTCAGACACTCACGGACATGCTCATCCACGCTCAGATGCTCACACACACCCAGACACACCCCCACTCTTGTGTACACTCAGATACTCACACACTCTCATGCACATTGTCACATACACACATGCACACTTTCTCACACACAGACGCTCACACACGCGCACACTCTTGTGCACACAGATATTCTCACACTCACCCACCCTGGCACCCACGGTCCCGCACACACACACACTTCCCGGCATCTTGCCCAGACAAGTCCCCGGGCGCTCCCACGAGACTTGGAGCTATCTCTGACCTCCCTCACCAGTGGCCCCTGGAGAGAAAGTGTGTGGGAGCCTCCGCTGCTTGCATGCACATGTGTAGGAGAGAGACACACGGGCACCAGGGGCACCATCCTGCTGGCCTCCACGCATGTGCTCCTCTGACCTACTTCCATCTTAGCCCTCGACATGGTCCCTCAAAGCAACAGACCCAACACAACTTCTAACCTGTGGCTTCACCTCTCCTGCAGCTTCCTGGATGCCCTTTCTCTTTACTGCCGGCCTCCAGGTCCATACAGCCCGGAGCCCGTCACATCCCCTACCCTCCTGACTCTGGGGACACGCCAACGCCAACCTGTCATCAAGGCACTGAGCGCATGGCAGCAGCAATCAGCATCCCTGGGAGAGTCACATAGGAACGGCAGATGTTTCCGATCCAGGGGCGTTGTCCTGCGGACAACACTGTCCTTCCAATCACCCTTCCTGAACCTCAAGCCTCATCCCTGGGCAGGGGGCAGGGGACTCAGATTCAGGAAACCCTGGATTGAGGGTCCCATCCCCCTTCTTTTTGGCTACCCCTGCCCAAGCTCACTTGCTTGGGCCATAGACTCCTCAGCCACAAAATGAGGCTGAAAACCCCATCACACGAGTGGGACTTTCTTGTGCTTGTCTTGGGGTGGGGTCTGATATTGGTGCAGTTGTTCAGCCCAAGCCATCTCCCTCTCTGGATTCCAGGCTCACCTCCTGGGGGGAGGGTTGGGCCACCCCCCATTTACGTGCCAACCTGGAGGTGTTGCCGTGGCTTCTTGCCTGGGGCACCCGTATGGGTCTGAATGGGGCAGGATGTGGGAGTCAAATCAGGGAGTAAAATGCACATGCATTCATTGTTCCTATTATTATTGCTATTACTAGACTTAGTCCCCGCTCGTGGAAGGGAGAAACGTGTGAACCTATCACCTGCCCTAGGACAAGTGTGTAGGATGTACTTCAGGAGTCCCGTCCCCCCACCCCCCAGCCCAGAGTGCTGAATTCCTCCAGGTGCGTTCCTGACACCAGGGTGTTGTTATTCAAATGAGTTTCCGCATCTGGGTGTTGTTATTCAAATGCAGGCTGAGCCCTGCCATATTGTGTCTCTGAACAAGGGGCTTTCCCACATTTCTGGGTCCTAGAACAGCCCCGTTCCTAGGAAGGTTGTGCTCAGGGCACGAGCAAGGCAGCCTGTGTCTGACAGTGTGAGCCTCCCGTGGCCTCAGCCCGCGGGCTGTGGACAGGTGAGTGCCTGACATCCTGTGGAGTTATGGACTGCTCGCCTTCTCTGTGACTGCGAGAGCACACAGGTTGTGGACAGGTGAGCACCTGGCTTCCTGTGGAGTTATGGGC
>CAUYQG010125788.1:0-10223 GCA_963574415.1 Tarsius wallacei | reverse complement strand
CACCCTCGGACCCATCAGGTCGTGCAGCATCTTCCCGAGGGTCCTAAAGCCAGAAAAGAGGGAAGGAGAGAGGGTGGTGGCCTGCTGGTTTCCATGAATCGCTCGTGGACCCAAGGGGAAGTCTTCCGTCTAAATCCTGTTTAAAATTTAATCTTACCAGGCTCAGTGGCTCAGCCTGCAATCCCGTGCTTTGGGAGGCCGAGGTGAGTGGATTGCCTGAGCCCGCGGGTTCGAGACCCACCTGGGCAACCTGGCGAGACCTCATCTCTACAATAAGTCAAAAATCAGCCGGGCGTGGTAGCGCACGCCTGTAGTTCCAGCTACTTGGAAGGCTGAGGCGGAAGGATCGCCGGAGCCCAGCAGATCGAGGTTGCGGTGGCCGGGAGCGGCCGCTGCACTCCAATCTGGGCAACTTAGTGAGACTACAACTCAAAAAAAAAAAAAAAATTAATCTTAAAACATAACATTGACAACACCAAATCTGCTAATTCACTTTGCAATTATGTCTGTTAACTTTTCTAGGCAGTCGTTGCTACCATTTTCTGCATCAACAGTAAGCCTACTTAAGGAGCAACTACTCTTATGGTTAGTACATTGATAACTGCAGTCTTTAACCCTTTGATTCAGAGTAATGTTCTGTCAGTACCAAACTCCTAACAGCCATCCACTCTGACAGATGATTTAAAGCCACTGGCTCTAGTTGAGATTTTCCAAGAGCAGAGATAAAGTAACAGCTAAGAACAGATAGGGTAAGAAATTCAGCAACAGGTTTCGATGAAAGCTTTCCAGAATGCAGTACAGAGCTCTGATTCAAATCATGGCAAGACTTGGACCTTTCCAAACCTATGATTCAAAAGAGAATAGTGGGATCACTGAAACCCTCTTAGAGTGCTGGCTGTAATCCTGTCTCTTTAAATGTCTTGTAATAGAGAGTTGTGTTTACGAATAATCTAAAGAAAACTGGTTTGGTTTATTTCTGGGGTTTTTTTGGGGGGGCAGATTTATTGTAAAGCTGAGATCTCACCAATTTGCCCAGGCTGGTCTTGAACCCCTCGGCTCAGGCAATTCTCTCACCTCAGCCTCCCAAAATGTGGGGATTACAGGCTTGAGCCACCATGCTTGGCTAGAAAACTGTTTTTTTCACCGCCTCTTGTAAGAATACAAGAATACATTTAAATGCACCCCCAAGTACCATAAATGTAAGAACAGATGTCAACGTCTTCCCCCCTTTCAAGAAGGCCATTTTGCATTTTCTTCCTGTTTTTCTTCCAACACACACAGTATCAGGCTGGGGATGGCAAATGTGCCGGGCCGGCTGCCTGGAGAAAATCAAAAATAGATAAATCAGAGTTGCCAGAAGGAGAGACTGTGAAGGGGTCCCATCCTCCTCTGTCCATCTCCATCCAGGATGCCGCAGTTAAGGTCCCATCAGTGCCTCTGCAGTATCCTGTGGGTTCCTTTCGCTCCAGGGCTCCCCTTCCATTTTTGCACATCACTGTACTCACCCTGGCGCCCAGCCGCGAGGCACAACGTGACACAGGGGTGCAAGTGGGGAGAAAAAGGTGCATCGCACAGGAATGGTTTCTGCCATAATAAAAGTGTGTTTCTGAATCATCTGTTCCAGTATTAAAACCAAGACCACTTGGGGCCACTGTGGGGTGCTCCTTGATGCACTCCCATCGAAATCATCAAAGACTGGGAATTAGGGCAGGGCTGACCAAGGGAACTTTCGAGAAGGATCAGGCTCAGAAACTGTGTTTACAACACAAGCTACAACCTTGCACAACCCAGGAGAAAAGCTCGCGTAGCTGTTCTGGTTTTGATGTGCTCTCAGTTCAAAAAAGATCAGCAAAAAGCATACTGGGTATAAACTTGGAAACTGAGCCCTCGGAGTACCTGGGTCTTGCATGCTGAACTTGTCCCTGCCTCACGCTCACAGCTGGCTGCCCTGGTTGCGTCCGCATCGGAGGTAGGAGGTAGGCAGGCCAACCTCCTCTGATCTCAGATGATCAGAAGTGTCTGGACACTGGTGGTAGCCACGGTGAGCATCTCTTGTAATTGTAGAGGTCACATGTGACTTGTATTCATCTTTCGTTATCTGTATCTATAGAGCATGGCGATTTTAATACAGTTTTTTTCTTAGAATGTGTATATGTTTTGGGGGTATATATTTGGTGAAGCTTCAAAAGTAACATCAGAATGATTCCTTAGGGAAAAGATGCAAATCCTAGTGTAATCCTGCAATCATTAATTGAAATAGTCTTGCTTGGGCCGGGTGCGGTGGCTCACACCTGTAATCCCAGCACTCTGGGAGGCCGAGGTGAGAGGACTGCCTGAGCACATGGATTCGAGACCATCCTGGGCAACTTGGTGAGACTTCATCTCTACAATAAATCAAAAAAATTACCCGGGTGTGGTGGTGCGTGCCTGTAGTTCCAGCTACTTGGAAGGCTGAGGCAGAAGGATCGCCTGAGCCCAGCAGGTCGAGACTGTGATGGCCGTGGGCATGCCAAAAAGAAAGAATCTTGCTTGATTAATGGGTCATGAGGACTATTTATTATAAGCTTCCACTGAGCTCTGCCCCTCTTGGTTTACGTGGTGGTGTGACATTTTCACATCACATTTTGGTTTCACTCTAGTTCACATTCATCCAATGTTTTATTTGTTTGTTTATTGAGTTGGAGTCTCACTCTGTCACCCAGACTGGAGTGCAGTGGCACGCTCACCCACCCCAGCGTCGACCTGCTGGGCTCCAGCGATCCTTCTACCTCAGCCTTCCAAGTTGCCAGAACTACGGTCGCGTGCTACCAAGCCCCGCTAATTTTTTGATTTATTGTAGAGATGTGTCTCGCCAAGCTGCCCGGGCTGTTCTTGAACCCATGGGCTCAGGTATTCCCTTCGCCGAGGCCTCCCAAAGTGCTGGGATTACAGACTTGAGCCACTACGCCCAGCCCACTCATGTTTTAAACATCACGATCTATTGAACTTTCCTTCAGCACATTGAAGTTCAGTTTCTGTAACTGACCTCCAAAGGGAAATATCCTGGCGCCGCCCAGTTATTTAAGAATCGGAAGAGCCCGTCCCACTGAGCCCTGGTTTGCTTTCTTCTTGGAATTGTTCTTTCTAACTGCTTGTTTTCCCCTTATCCCAGAGGCCGGTTCCCCCTCTTCTGATTCCTGATTTCAAAGCCTACCTGAGTTCTGTCCTGAGTTCTTTTCTTTTTTTCTAAATGGTTTTCCGTTTTTAGAGGCAGGTCCTCACTCCGTCACCCAGGCTGGAGTGCCGAGGCGCCGTCAGAGCTCATTGCAGCCTTGCACTCCTGAGCCCAAGCCATCCTCCCATGTAGCTGGGATTACCGGAATTTTGTAGAGATGATGTCGTGCTATGTTGCCCCGGCTGGTCTCGAACTCCTGGGCTCAAAGGATCCCTGCCTCAACCTCCCGAAGTGCTGGGATTACAAGTATGAGCCACCACGCCTGGCCCCTAGGCAGTCTTCTTTGTCTACACTTTGTCACACTAGGCAATTTGATCAGTCCCTCGCTTAGGGTATTATCTGTGTACGCATGCTTTTTACACTGTAATCTCCAGCTACAGACTCTTTTGTGAGGATATCTCAGACTTAACATTTCAAAGCAGAAATTTTTTATTTCCCCCACTGACACCAAACCCACTGTTCCTTCCATTTTCATCATCTTAGTGGACTCATAGGCAACTCCGTTATTCACCGTGTGGTTCACCCTAAACCCTAGATGCCATCCTTGAGCCCATCTTCCCTAGCACCGACTCCCAATCCATCCATATATCCAGTTACCCTTATGAAAAAACAGCTCTCACATGGAACTGCTCAAGGGAGATGCTGATCTGAACCCAAGCAGTCGTCATTGTCATCTGGACCAGTGCAGCCCGCAGGCCCCCTGTCCCCTCTCTCACCTCTCCACTCGGTGGTGGGTGATCTTTCTAATGTGTAAGCCGTACCACTTTCCACCTGTGAAACCGTCAGTCATGTCTTAGTAGCCTTTTTTGTTTTTATTGCAGTAAAAAGTATATATATACAGGGGGTGCAAAAAAAATGTACACATTTTAAGAGATGTCATCTATGTCTGACTTTTCCAAGTTGAATTGAATGATGGTAGCAATGTGTAGTATGACATTTGTGTAACCATGCTTCTGCTGTCTTCTTTGCTTTTCTTGTCATATGGGGTCGCTAGCATTCATTTGATTCATGCCATCTTTTGAGCAAACGTCATACTTAGAATGTGCATACTTTTTATGGCACTCCCTGTACATAATGTAAAATTTGGCATTTCAACCTTTTTAAAGTGTAAATTTAGTGGCATTAATTTTACATTCACAATATTGCGAGCCATCAGCAATGAGCTACTTCATAACCCTTTCATCACCCAAGCAAAAGTGCTACACCCATTAAACACAACTCATTGTTTTTTCCTTGCCAGTGCCACACTTTTTGACTACTGTAGCTTTTGTATAAGTTTTGAAATTGAGAAGTGTGAGTCCTCCATCTTTGCTCTTCTTGTTCAAGATTGTCTTGGGTATTTTAAGGTTCCTTGACATTACATATGAATTATAGGATAGGTTTTTTTCTTTTTAAAATTTCTGCAAAAGCACCATTGAATCACTTTGGGTAGTATTGTCATCTGAACAATAGTAAGTCTTCCAATTTATAAACATGGGCTGGGGATGTCTTTCCATTATTTTGGTCTTCCTTAATATCTTTCAACAATGTTTTGTAGTTTTCAATGTATAAGTCTTACACCTCCTTAGTTATGTCTAAGTATTATTGTCATTTTGATTATTTTATAAATGGAATTGCTTTCTTAATTCCCCTTTTGAACTGCATGTTGCTATTACATAAAAATACAACTGATTTTTGCATGTTGATTTTGTATCCTGCAGCTTGGGTGAATCTGTTTATTAGTTCTGAGAGTATTTTGTGGAATCCTTAGAGTTTTTTTGCATACAAGATTACATCATCTGCAAATAGAGATGGTTTTTATTTCTTCCTTTTCAATCTTGGATGTGTTTTATTTCTTTTTCTTACCTAATTGCTTTGGCTAGAGCTTCTAGTCCTATGTTGAATAGAAGTGGTACAAGTGGGAATCTTTGTCTTCTTGATCCTAAGGGAAAATTTCCAGTCTTTCACCACTGAATATGTTGTGAACTGTGAGTTATTTGTATGTGACCTTTATCATGTTGAGGAAGACCCCTTTTCTTCCTAGTTTGAGTGTTTATAATGAAAGGGTGTTGAATTTTGCCAAATGCTTTTCCAGCATATTTGAAATGATTGTGTTGCTTTTCCCCTTCATGTTATTATTGCATATTATGTTGATTGATTTTTTAAATTATTATTAACCACTATTGCCTTCGCAAGATAAATCTCACTTGGTCATGACATATAATCCTTTTAATTTGCCACTATTTTGTTGAGGATTTTTACCTATATATTTATAAGAGATCTTGATCAATAGTCTTTCCTTGTAGTGCCTTTTTCTGGCGTTAGTAATGTTGGGTCATGCTGGCTGTATAGAATGAGTCAAAAAGTGTTCTCTTTTCTTCCTTTTTTTGGGAAGAGCTTGAGAAGGATTGATGTTCATGCATCTTTCAGTATTTAGTAGCATTTGTCAGTAAAACCATCTAGTCCTGGGCTTACTGATGTACTCACAAACTACATTGTTATATTATATTGTATTGTATTGTATTGTATTATGAATAGGTCTGTTGAGATCTTTTGTCTTCTTGTGCTGGTTTTCTTAGTTCATATGTTTCTAGGAATTTGTCCATTTCAAGTTGTGCAATCTGTTGGCATATGATTTATAGTGTTCTTTTATAATCCTTTATATTTGTTTAAAGTCTGTAGTAATGGTATCTCTTTCATTTCCTTTTTTTTAATTGAAGTCTCACTCTGTCACCCAGGCTGGAGTGCAGTGGCACGATCACGGCTCTCTTTTATATCTGAACTTAATAATTTGAATCTTCTTTTTTTCTTAGTCAATCTAAAGTTTTTGTCAATTTTGTTGATCTTTTCAAAGAACCATCATTTGGTTTTATTGATCCTCTTTATTATTTTTTCTGTTCTCTGTCGTGGATCTCTGTTCTAATCCTATTTCCTTTCACCTGCTGGTTTTTGGTTTAGTTTGCTCTTCTTTATTTCATGTTTTAAAGTGGAAAGTCAAGTTGTTGACTTTAGGTCATTCTTTTTCTTTTTCTTTTTTTTGAGTCTTACTCTGTTGCCCAAACTGGAGTGCATTGGCGTGATCATGGCTCACTGCCGCCTCAACCTCCTGGTCTCAGGAGATCCTTCCGCCTCAGCCTCCCAAAGCATCACCATGTCTGGCTAATTTTTTCTATTTTTTTGGTAGAGATGAGGTCTCACTATGTTGCCACAGTAGTCTTCTGGACCCAAGTGATTCTCCTGGACTCAAGTGATTCTCCCTCCTCGGCCTCCCAACATGCTGGGACTGCAGGCATGAGCCACCATGCCTAGCCTTTTTGCTCTTCTTTCATGCAAGAATTTTACTGCTATGCATTTCCCTCTGAGCACTGCTTTGTCCCATAAGTTTTGATATGTGTGTTTTTATTTTTATTCATTTCAAAGTATTTTCTAATCTCCTTAGTAATTTATTCTTTTGTTGGTTATTTAAGAGTGCGTTGCTTAATTTTCACACATTAGTGAATTCTCCAGTTTTCTTTCTCTGATTGATTTCTAATTTTATTACTTTGTGATTGGAAAAGATACTTTGTATGAGTTCAGTCTTTTCAAATTTTTGAAACTTGTTTCATCACCTAACGTGTGGTCTACGCTGGAGAAGGTTTCATGTGCATTTAAGAATGTACATCCTGATGTTAAGTACTTCCTACTATTCTTCGAACAGAATCCAGACTCCTCACTGTAGTCTGTAACACTGCAAGAATTGACCTTGACCAGCTCCCCTGGGCTGGCCCCTGTGGGTGTTGGATTCCTCCCCCTTCTCTCCTCTCCTAGCTCTTGCTCTGGAAAAATTTTTTATTTTTATTTATTTATTTTTTTGAGTTGGAGTCTCACTCCGTCACCCAGACTGGAGTGGCCGCTTCCGGCCACCGCAGCCTCGACCTGCTGGGCTCCGGCGATCCTTCCGCCTCAGCCTCCTAAGTAGCTGAAACTACAGGCGCACGCTACTATGCCTGGCTAATTTTTTTCATTTATTGCAGAGATGAGGTCTCGCCAAGTTGCCCAGGCGGGTCTCAAACCCGCAGGCTCAGGCAATCCACTCACCTCAGCCTCCCAAGGTGCGGGATTACGGGCTGAGCCACCGAGCCCGGCTTGGAAAAATTTTTGACTGACTCATAAATTAACATAAGCTTTAGTATAACAGCAGTAACGTATCTTTTGATAGTATGTAGAACAACTACAGTGTATTTTTGTGGAGCGTTTTACAATATGTGGAAAAAGCTTGTATATAAATATTCATAGCATTGTCATGCACAAGAGCCACAAGGTAGGAAAAAAACAAATGTCCATCATCTGACAAATAGATAACCAAAATGTGGTATGTCCACACAGTGGAATATTATTCTGCAGTAAAAAGGAATGAAGTCCCAATACATGTCATGCCACAGGTAAACCTTGAAAACATTATGCTAATTGAAGACATAAAAGGCCGTGTGATATTGTATATCTGTTTATAAAGAACATGCAGAATTGGCAAATCCATAGAGACAGAAAACATATTAATGTTTTCAGAGGTTGAAGGGATGGGATAGGGAAGGCACTGCACAGTGGGTATTGGGGTTTCCTCTTGGGGTGATTAAAATGTTCTGGAATGAGCGATGATGCTTGCAAAACGTTGTGAGTATACTCAGTGTCACTAATGGTAAGTCTCTAATGGTATATGTTACTGCAGTAAAAACATCAGTTCAGTTTTTAAAATATAGATATGGATGTAGATGAAAGAGCAAACAGAAAAAGCTTGTTTTGAAATAATATTTTATCGGTTATTGGGAAAAAAACCTATAGTTCTAAGACCAAAGTCTAACATTTTTTATAAACCATAAATTTTGAAGGCTTACTCTTTTACATGTATCCAGTGTCAGAGGGCTTGGTGGATAGCGGATAAAAAACCCCAACTATTTTGTTTATTGGAAGACTCTTTTGTGGTACATCTGGAATTCATATGTGGAGTGTTACCATAGATATTTTTGTTTAACCAGTTTAGGTTAACAAGGTAAAGCTTATACTCCAGAACAATATTCTTGCCTCAGTTAGGATTGCAAAGAGCTCTTTGTTAATTTTTTTTTTAAAGAACCTGACTAGAAATAGATTCATCATCAGGTTTTAATTTGGTTGAATCTTTATTTGATTTGGGCTTTTTGTTGGTGGTGGTGGTGGTGGTGGTAGGAGGGCAGAGAAAGCAGTGAATTGAATTGTGGTTTACTTGAAGCAAATACAAAAGTCAAAGATAAAATACTTTAGTGAAAAATATTTTGCAACATCTCACTTCTGTGCTTCTGCTCCCATACTAGCTGTTAATTGAATTGCATGTGTCAAAACAGTTATTGACAAGTAAAAATGCTTGCATTTCCAGCTATGTTGAAGTGGCCGAACTGACATGTTATACAGCGGGAAACCAGATGTGTTATTTTCGTGGGCTGAGCTCTCTGCTGGAAACACAAGGCATTAGTGAAGTCTTAAAATGGAAGCCCAGACAGAAAGCATAATTAGTTCATTTACATCTTGGTCCTCCCTACTGTATTTATTTAATACTCATCTCATTATGCCATGTAAACCCTAAAAATAACATTTTAAAAATGAAGCTTAAAGGTCATGTGTTACTTTTTACCATAATAAAATGCAACAGCCTCTTTAATCTTGGGGATAAAACAGGTTGAGTTTGTAAAGCCATGCGGGTGTTTTAAATTAGGTCAGACTATGTTGTATATGTTAGCTGATTCACTAGGATTTACTGGTCTGTACAAGGTTTGAACCGATAATCCTTCACACTGTAGTGTATGTGTTTTACTCTAACTGGTTGGAAAGAACACAGCATTTTTTTTTATTAAACAAAGAGTGTAAATTTTAGAGTCAGATAAGCCTAAGCTGAAAAATCTAGATCATACCACCTAATGGTTGTTTGACATGAGGCAATATTATAGACACATGTAGACGTCTTCATCTGTAAAACCTTCCCTGCCGGGTTATTAGAACATCTGGAAAGCGAGTGAGTCGGGCTGGCCCTTGGGTGTTGGGTGTAGGACCGCTGTGGTGACTTGGGTAACTTTCTGCAAAAGACAGATATGGGCTCCCGCTGTCAGCTGCGGTCCAGGAACTCTGTGCCTCTGACTGTGTTGGGGGGAGGGGTAAGTAAAAACGTAAGACTAACATTTCTAATTTGATAAAATGGTAGGGCTGCTTAATTGTTCCCTTTATCCAGTTCGCCCAGTAATCACTTTCTGAGACTGATTCCAAAGCAGCTTCTGTAGGGAGAAGCGATGGGCCTCCCAAAAGTCTCCTCTTTCCTGACTTCTTTGGGGCAATCATGACAAATCAGTCATTGTTTTATATGTACTTTTTATTTTATTAAAAAAATTTTTTTATTTTAAAGATGTGGGGTACGATTCAGGATTAGGTATACAAGTGGTCACCATACAAGTAAAGTTTGGGCCTCCCTTTGATCCCCACTTTGCCCGGTTTGAGATCAGGTACCTATACTGATGTTGTGTGCCACGCCCCGCCCAATCCTGGCAGTATTCTGCTACTGCCAATCCCTTTCTTTATAGTATTATGGTAAAGGTTCAGGGTTCGCTTATGAGTGAGAACATGTGGTACTCTGTTCTTTGTTTCTGTGATAGAACACTGAGTATATTAGAGTCTAAATCCATCCAAGTTGCTGTGAAGTCCATATGTTTGTCCTTCTTTATGGCTGCGTAATATTCCATTGTGTGTATGTACCATATTTTTTTAAAATCCAGTCCAGTTTCAGTGGGTAGCACGGTTGGTTCCATGTTTTTGCTATTGTGAATAATGCTGCAATAAACATGCATGTGTAGGAGTCTTTTTTGTAGACTAATTTGAGTTCCTCTGGGTATATTCCCGGTAGGGAGATTGCTAGGTCATATGGAAGGTCAATGTCTAGTTCTTTTAGAAACCACCACACTATTTTCCAAAGAGGTTGTACTAGTTTGCATTCCCACCAGCAGTGTAGAAGCCTTCCCTTTTCTCTGCATCCTCG
>CAUYQG010125787.1:0-20581 GCA_963574415.1 Tarsius wallacei | reverse complement strand
GGAAATTTCTTTTTCTTTTTTTTTTTTTTTGAGTTGGAGTCTCACTCTGTCGCCCAGGCTGGAGTGCAGTGGCCGCTCCCGGCCACCGCAGCCTCGACCTGCTGGGCCCCGGCGATCCTTCCGCCTCAGCCTTCCAAGTAGCTGGAACTACAGGCGCGCGCTACCACGCCCGGCTCATTTTTTGGTTTATTGTAGAGATGAGATCTCACTTGCCCAGGCGGGTCTCGAACCCGCCGGCTCAGGCAATCCACTCACCTCGGCCTTCCAAGGCGCGGGATTACAAGCTGAGCCACCGAGCTGGGCTGGGAAATTTCTGACATTTCTGTTTCCAGTCTTGGGACTTCTTTTCCATTCTCATGTCTAATCAGCATAGCCATGGGTCAACAGAATTATAATTTTGTCTGTGTTCTCTTGTGTGAATCATTCAGGAAAAAAAGAAATAAGTTCATTCACAGGGGCTAAGTTGTCTTGCATTCATCTAACACTAACAATTGCCTGAATCTCTTTTTTTTTTTTTGAAGTAAAATCTAAATTCTAAAATTACACATCCAGGGACTAAGTGAATCAAGGTTTTCTTTTTATATAATATAAAGCTAAATACTCAGTAAAGGCAGTATAACAAAAATCTTTAAACAACAAAAAAGGCAAAATTGAACTAAAAAATAAATTACAAACTCATTGCTGTCTATTTAAAATTAAAAGATTTCCAGAATTTATTTTTTTGTTCAAGAAAGTTTTTCAATAATTATCTATTAGGAACCAATTACAATAAATAGGAAAAGACTATGACAGCTTTGAAAAATAGCAAAATTAGAATCAACACATACATGTATATATACCATATACATACATATATACATGCACAATATGCATATATATTATATATATAATATATATATATTATACATGTAATAGACTGAAACATACATTAGGTATCTGGTCAATAGTGTGTGCTTTGGGTTATAGAACATACCAAGCTGCTCCTGTTACAAGATGCTCTGGTAAAGTTATTACATTTAGTCTAAGTAATCCATTTTGAGAATTTTCCCTCTTGGTTACTGCTAATTACTGAGATATTCTTCCCTGAATTGGGCCATTTGAAGAAATGTATGTAAAACACACATTTTATCAACTCATATGATTTGGTACAGCTGGTATATTTTCTTATATTTACCTCATGGGATTCATCAGTTTAAATAAAATGTCTTGTGATATGATTTCTTTTTTTTTACTATATATTTGTGCTTGTTTTCATATCATTTATGGATGACTCAAATAATCTACTAAGCTGTGCTGAAAGTTGAGATGTAATACTGGATTTTACCAACCAAATCACTTTTTCCCTTGAGCAATATGAAGTTATAATTATATAAAAATGATGACAAAAGTTTCTCATATCTAATCAGGTCAGAACTATTGAAAAATCTCTCTGCTTTCAAGTCTGAGAAGCTAAAGTTTTGGCAAACTTATTTCCGAGATTTGTATTATACTGATTTTGATGCCAAAGTATGTGATCATAATTATTTAAAAGAATCTTGAAAACTCAATTCTAGCACTTAGTTTTAATTATCAAAGTATCATCTTTTGTCTGAATTAAACTCAAAAATGAATATATAAAAAACATTTTCAAAAATAGTATGGAAGATCAAATAGTAATGACCTAAATATAATTATGACATTCAGTAAAAAATCCTTGTTATCTTTCCTGTACCTACAATTTTAACCATCTTTTTCTTATGTAAAATTAAAGAATGTTATAAACTTTTCAAGATATTCAGGCTTTTAGGGTTTTCCCACATATAAACTCAATTAATTGAATCAAATTTTCTTAATCTGCCTAAGGGAAGAATTGCATTCTGACTGTTCTGAATCTATATCATACTGGAAAACTAGAGGGTTTAATCAGAGAACTATGTTTCAGTAGTTAGTGTCTTAATATTTTTTTGATTTGCAAATAATGTACGTTGAGTTGATTGCTTTATATGTGCATTATAGTAATTATTTAAATATTCTCAATAGACTAAATTTTTAATGCAATATTTAGAGATACATGGTCATTGGTTAAGAAAAGGCCAGAAAGAATTTTTTAAAAGCCCAGAGGTAAACCAATGTAGAAAGAGAATGTTTAAATGGAAGATCTATTTCACAAAGTAATCAATTCCATATTTCCTATAAGGTTACATTAAGTGTATTCATGATTTCACAATTTCAGTGGTATGGGGAAATAATAATACAAACAAAGTGGCCACTTTCAGACATTAAGACGCTGAAAGTGGTGAATATGCTTTTGCATATGGAAAAGTTACTTTTTGTCTAATTATCTTTATTGTTAAGTATTTATTTCAGGGACAAAGGCACATAGTTTTTGAGACAATGTCAATTATATTTTTATGAATACTTCTAACAACTGATACATGAGAATAGAGGCTACGTATTTGGATAGTGGCTGAGTGCTGATTTGTTGCTTGCTCAGTGCTCCAATTTGACATCTCCTTTCGTCTATATTCTGTTGGAACACACAATCAAGATGCTTTAATCGCCTTAGCATTCTTAGGCTTACTAGCAAGTGTACAATATATTATGAACAGATGTTAAGCTTAGCGGGAAGTCTCACTAAAGACCTGAAATCCTGATTCTTTCCAGAAAATGTATAGCATCTGGCATGTTCAAAATAGAACTGCTCTCATTTATTCATCCATGGAATGGTACTCCTGTGTGTTTAGATACTATGACTCACTTTTCTGGGGATGACTTAACTCAATTTTTCTCATGAGCAATAACTTCGAAGAATTGTCAGGAAAAATACTTAAAATGAAGAAGACAGCATCATGTGTTAAGACCATGGCTGGCAGCAGTATTCCTCTGTTTTGATTTCGGATTGGAGACTGGCACTACCAATATTTTAATTTAGGCCTGTTTCACATACAGTCTATGGAGAAAGTTGAATTTCAAATAATTGGTGCTTTTGATGATGTCCTTATCTTCCAAGAGTCACATTTCTCCTTAGAGTTCAATTAAAGTTGATTTAATTTGTCTTTTAAGATTGTCAGGTACATATTTTACAGAACTATGTGGTTTTATCTAAATTAGACTCAGATATTTAAATATCTTCAAGACTGCTGCTGCAGTCTGTTTCTACTTATACCCTCCCTTCCCATTGGCCCACGATTCAGTTGTATATAATTAATAAATTATTTTGCTTGAAGACATGTCAATATCATGTAGTGATTAAAATTATCATTAATTGTCTACTATTCAATTAAGAAGCAGCATCACTAGGATTTTAATAAAGTAGAATAGAGGTGTTATTAAAAATATGTTCAATGGTGTTATTAAAAATATCTGCAATGCTTTTTGGAACTGCTTAAACTACTTTAGGAATACATATTATTTTTTTCTTCATATGTTCCACACATTCAATTTTTTAAGAGAAAATATAAATGTAGAAGAGAGAAAAGAAGGGAAAAGGGTAGTGGAGTCACATAGTCACTGTTGAAAAGCCTGGGAGCATTTTTTTAATGGGTTGAAGATGCTGATATGTGGTTGGTCCTTTTTTTTTTAACTGAAATGAAAAAGCACTCTAATTATGGGAGAACATCCATAGAAACTAAGAAATATGATGGAAACCCAAGGAAAGTAGACATAAACAAATAGAATAAAAGTGAAATGAAAAGGAAGAAAAGCAATGGCATGTGATGTGAACAAATAGCTAAATTAGAAGTAGAGGAAATAAAAAGTGGCAGAGTTTCTGTGGAAAGCACGGACAGTGAATGTGGATTGAAAAATGTTCATCCGAAAGAGAGAAAACAAAATGTTTGGAGGTATCAAACTTCATCAAATTACATACTCCAGTTGTCTGAAAGGCATTACATTTTCATTTGTTGTTGTTGTTGTTGTTGTAATAACTTAGCCCATGACCAAACATCAAGTGTTTATACAATCCCTTTATTTTGTGGTTTGCCTCCTAAACAAAAATAATAGAGATAACTATAGCATATAATACATTCCAAAACATGTGTTTGGGATTACGATAACTGCAAGGGGAAGGAACCTCGGTTTAATCAAGATTAAAATGCATTTCCCTTTCACATAGAGTTCACATCAGCATTCCAGGACTGGTATAATGATTCCATTGTTTTCAGGGACCCAAGAAACTTTCACCTTTTTTGCCACTAAACTCAAATATTGGGCTCTAAGTGCCTTCCAAAGCAATTCCAATCAAAATGTCTAATTGCAACTAGCAAAAAAGGAGGAAAGAGGAAGAACCCGTATATACCTCTTCCCTTTTTCTTTTGAGTTGGGGGTCTCACTACGTCATTCAGGCTGGAAAGTAGTGACCGCCATCACGGTTCACCACAGCCTTGACCTCCTGGATAGTTGCCAGGACTATAGGCATGCACCACCATGCCTGGCTAATTTGTACTTTTTTTTTTTTGTAGAGATGAGGTCTCACTATGTTGCCTAGACCTGTCTTGCACTCCCGGGCCCCAGTAATCCTCCCACCTTGGCCTTACAAAGTGTTGAGATTACAAGTGTGAACCACCACGCCTGGCAACCCCCTTTTTATGGGGGTGGGCACATAACATCACCAAGGATACTTGGACCTGAAGCGAGGACTAATTGGAGGCCTGAACTTCACCTGCACACACTCAGACTACTTATGTACCTAATCCTGACTTGAACCCTACATCTTTATAATATAATAAAGAAAAAAAAAGAGAGAGAGCGATTTTCTAGAAGTTTCATATGCCATTTGTTTTCGCAACTCAGTGGCAAAATTTAGTTTCTTACAGATCCTCCAGCTAGAGTGAAGGTTGGCTATCATAGCATTTTTTTCCAGATACCTATATTCCCAGCTAAGAACCAGGAGGTGTACTACTATCGAAGGAGAGACTAGCACTTGCAGGATAAATAGCAACATATACCACACATGTCTTTCAAAAATATGTCCAATCATAGGCAAAGGGAAATGAGAAAAATAATGTATAAGTTTTAGAGTGCAATTTGGAGATAATCACACATCAATGGAAATTAGTAAAAATGTACTTGTTGAAGATTACTAGTCTTAATTCTCCTTAAGCTCAAAATTTATACATTAAAAATGACATCTAAAAACTCAAAGTGACTAAAAATTTCCAATGAATATTATACTCCATGTGACTCATTTGTAACACTCTATAAAATTGGTTTAGTTAGTTAACAGATAATAATTTGTCCTATCCCTATCCCAATCATAATTGGAATTTATAAATATTTTCATGAGCAAATGCAACGGAATAAGTCATGATTTTGTCATTTTAAAAAGACACAACATTGGAAAACTGCATTTGATAGTGCATCAAAAGAATGAATGAATCAAAAAGCTGTGATATAATTCCTTTTTCGGAAAACTCATTTCTGAATGCAGTCTGGATCTTGAGTACTTTTACAATGACAATGAGATTATTCTATTTGTCACACGTATCATTTTCTAACTTGGAATTTTATTGTGAATTATCTTCCCAATTTTTAGAGGAATAAGTTAAGTTGGACTATGCTTACATACATCGCAGTAGTCCATCAGACAAAATCTTGCTTTTGCAAATGTAAAACTTAAAATCAGGGATTCTCAATTGGTAAAGATAAGAACACATTTCCAGAACCACCTGAAGAGCATATTGACACTTCATATTCTCGGTCCTTACTCAGATTCAGATTCTGATATATACCCCACTGGATTGTGACTGGGAGTGAGGTGAGGAGATAGTGCAGAGGGTGAATTACTTTTCAAAATTTAATTACATTCACCCACTATAACATACAATTTTTCTTACTCTACTATATTTTAATTAATTTATCTAACTGAGAATGCTTTCATATAAATTTAATGGCATTCAGTCATTTAAATGCCATCTATACATTCAAAAACCTATCTATCAATCAATCAGTCTACATGCATTTATGCCTCTTTCTATCACTCTGCACTAAACTAGGTAGCAGTTGAAGTAGCTATCTCTAATTCCTTCCCAAATCTCCAGTGTGCGGTTACCACAAATAACTCTCATCCTTATCCAACCCCAAAGTAGAATATCAATATCCCAGGCGATCAACGGACTTATATTCTTACCCTCTGCCTCTCAAATAGTTTGGAAGACCTAGCTCACTGTCAGTAGCTCAGTTCTGTATCAGCCCCTTTTCCATGTAGACTTTTATACTTGGGTACGTTGTTCTGTTTTCTGGTTTTTAGTCCCTTCCCCATCTATAATTCACAGGCCTGGATTGAGATGAGTTTCAAGGAGTATGGCACAATGGAGCCAAAATCAATAGTAGGCAGATGGCAAAAGTCAGAACAGATGGAAAACGGAAATCAAATGATCAGAGGGAGAATAAAGTGTTTGATTAATTTAAGGGAAAGGTACACCTAGGAAAGAAGGGACTACCATTTGTCTCCCTCTTTTTCTGTTTCTCTCCAACACACATACTCTTGTTTAATTTCAAGTTTAAGGAAGCTGCTAATAAAAACAAAACAAAAATCATGGATCTGCCAAAATTAAAATTTTAAAAAATTAGAATGACTGTTTTGTCATACTTTTGCTTTTTGAAAATATTATAAAGACCTCGGGCTTGCTTACCAGTTTTATGCTTCTCCCTCCCTCCACTAAGATAATCAAAATCTGGATTTTTGTTGTTGTTATGTGTTCATGAAAATGTTTACCCTTTTAAATGTAATTGTTAAATATACATATTATTTTCAATATGTTGATGCTTTTTCATCTATTTTGTGTTACACATTCCTTTAAAAGTTAAGACTATCATAAAAAGAATGACTACTTGTTACTAAATTCTAAAATTATCTGGGAATAAAGGTGCCAAGGAATGATTATTAACTTTTGAAACATCTTGAAATAAACAAAATATTTAAAATGCAAAATGTAAAGGAAAATTTTCCGATAATAGCAATTATTATATTGGAAGTGAAGCATTATATGGCAAAAACATGCATGAATTGTTTAGAAGGGCAAGGAAACTGGACAATGTGGATGATTCTGTCAGAGGAGCTCAGATGCAGGAGACTCCCCAGCACAGACAGTCGACATTAAAAAAAAAAAAAAAAAATCAAGACACTCTTTTCCTATCAGAAAATCTGCCTCTATGATTCTCTTATTTTTTATTCTGTGAACTGGGACTGAGGTTTTGACCCTAATCTTGATCTTTACACAGTCTTTCATTTTTTTTTTTCAATCTTAGCAAATTTCCTAAATACTCTTTGTTTATCCTGGAGACAATTTTGGTAGGCTGTCATTAACCTGTCAAGATAAGATTTAAATATCCTTGTATTCCTGATGCTGTTCACTACTTGTAAGAGCTGCTATGGACAGATATCCATCTCTGTTACCATCAGCTTCTAATAACCCAACACAGACACCTGGTTGTTTCCCTGCTTGTTTGTTTGACATCCCGATTCTGCCACTCTGATTAACCCTGCCACTGGGCTTGTCTCCACAAAAAGGGCCTCACCCCATCCCATTGACATTGTGCTGGCGGTGCAGAAACAATAGATAATGTTTTAAATGCTGCTGACAAGGCAGAGGACATTGATAATGAGAGTAAAGAAGTTAACTTTCTGAAGAGCAAGAAAATTACTTGGAAGACGGCTGATTCAGCCTTCGATTCACTAATTAATTTTTGAGAAAAGACTGAAGAGTCACAGAGCCCAGAAGGTCGTGGAGCTCAACATTCTTCATTCTAGTTCAATAAGAAAGAGGTAAACGGAAACAAAAACTTGAAATCAGAGACTTGCTTGGGAAAGCAAGTTCCACCTATCTCCTGGAGCTAGTATTTAGTGCCATTAGTTCAACAGAACAGACAGTGGCACCACAGAGCAAAAATTGATATTTATTATGATGCCCTTTGGCCAAAGTGTGTTGTGTTTATTAAGGCATGAAAGTTGATACAGTATTATTTGAATTATTTATTTCTCTCAAAAAAGTTTTTACATTAATATTGCACAAAGATTCAATTCCTGTTTTTTTCTTATTATTCACTTAGCCAGAACTCACAAGACTGATAAAAAAAATTTAACAGTGTTCAACTCAGAGAACATTTGAGATAAATTTTCAACTTTTAAAGCATCATGAAATAAAGTAAACTACAGTATTTAAAATATAAATTGACATTTTAAATTATTGAATGAATGGGTGACAAAAATGAATTTGCAGTTGCTTAAGTTATATGCTTTGTCAATTATTATCATGATTATCAGGAAATCATTAGGTATATGTTTTTATTAATATGAGTAGAATCAAATGTGCATTTATAAATTATTATCAAATTTAAATAATGCCTTGAATATTAGTTAAAATTTCTTCTATTTTTACTTTATTCTTGATTAAACAATATGTTGACTGAATACATTACAAAATGATGATACTTTTCATTTTTAAATAATTTAAACATTCTTCTCTTAATGCTCATAAGTTTGTAAGAATGTTAATTTCATACTATGATTAAGAAAGTCTACTGTCTTCTTTTTTTTATTTTGATGGAGCTTAGTTGTCTGACAGTAAAATTTTTGCATTTATCTAATGCATATTATTTCCAATCTGATGCTAGAATTTTAGATAAAATGTCATTCAAAATACAGAATGAGTTTTTGTCACAGTTAATGCTTAAAAAGGGAAAAAATAATTTATGTTCAAATTGCATCCGTTAAACTTCTTTTGGAAAAAAGGAATGCAGATAAAATAAATGCATTTTAGTAATCACTGCATTGTAAACACTTTACATTGACAGGTATAGAAAGTGCAGTTCTATAATCCTTTTTAAAGATGCCACCAGTTTTGTGAAATGATTAAATTATATCATTGGTTATATGAGAAAAAAGAAAACTTTTAGTAGAATTTCATAAGCAGTATTATGGAATTCATCTATCTGTGAAAATTTTTAGAAATCATATTCAATAACAAAACATAACTTAAAAAAGAAAAATGAAGCAATGGAGAATGGCAGTCTATATTCCTATAGCCAGCACACAAAGGAAACCACAGACAGCAAAGGCCAAAGACCCAAGAGCAAGATCCATGAACTATGGTGGAGAAAGAAAGATGGAGGACCTCCAAGGGCCTCACAGAGGAAACGTCAAGCCTCGTTTATAAACCCAGAGTTCTTCACCACTATCCAACGCAACCATGTAAACAAAAACTATTTGTATTCCCTAAAGCTATTGAAATTAAAAAAATTAAAAATAATAGAAGTTAAAAAATTAAAAGATTATGTGGTTTCTAGCACTTGAAATTGCAGGATCTCAACTTCTTAATTCTGCCTTATGATATTTAGGCAGGAAATATAAAATATAGAAATCTTGTTTATAGGTGACACATCGTAGAGGAAAGAAACGCTCTTAGAAATCAGATGGTGAATACTTGAAAGTTTGGACTTTCAGCAGCTGTAGGTAGAGATTGGGAATCCAATGAATATTCGCGTACAATTAATAGATCACTGTGGGAGTCAGAAGAAAATCAGTCAAATCCAGATTGTACCTACATAGACTAGATTTCAAGTAACAGCATTTGAAATGTATTGAGCACTGATTATACTCCAGACTCTCAGCTAATTTCTATCTTTCTACTAGCTGACCAATTGCTCACTGCATTTCTATGAGGAGGCTGTTTTTATTCACACTTCATAAATTAGAAAACTGAGAGTTTGAGATGTCAAGTAACATAACCAAGAAGGTTACCAATAATTCTAGCACAGAAACAACAAATTCCTATTTCTTTTAAAATTTATTTTTGTGCCGGGCTTGTTGGCTCAGCCTGTAATCCCACGCTTTGGGAGGCTGAGGTGAGTGGATTGCCTGAGCCCGTGGGTTCAAGACTCGCCTGCGCAACTTGGCGAGACCTCATCTCTACAATAAATCCAAAAATCAGCCGGGCGTGCTAGTGCACGCCTGTAGTTCCAGGTACTTGGAAGGCGGAGGTGGAAGGATCGCCGGAGCCCAGCAGGTGGAGGCTGTGGTGGCCAGGAGTGGCCACTGCACTCTAGTCTGGGTGACAGTGAGACTCCAACTCAAAAAAAAAAAAAAAGGAAGAAAAAAATGTATTTTGTTTTTTATTTGTATAAATCTAAAGGGTACAAGCATTATTTTGTTAAGTGGATACATTGCATAGTGGGGAAGTCAGGGATATTAGTGTATTTGTCACCTAAATAGCATACACTTTAACCATTTTTTATCATCCACATTCTTCCCACTTCTCCATTCTTCCCATACTCTATGTCCATGTGTACACATTATTTCGCTCCCATTGATAAGTGGGAATATATGGTATTTGTTTTTCGGTTTCTGAGTTATTTCGTTTAAAATAATGACCTCCAATTCCATCCAGTTGCTTCATAAGATATAACTTCATTATTCTTTAATGGCTGAGTAGTATTTCATTGTGTGTCAATGCCACATTTTTTAATTCAGTTTTCTGTTGATGAACACTAAAGTTGATTCACTATGTCTGCTATTTTGAATAGTGCTGGGATAAATATAGGAGTGCAAGTATCTCTTGGAGATAATGTTTTCTTTTCCTTTGGTAGATAACTAGAAGTGAAATTGCCAAATGGCAATCAACTGTCAAATGATAGTTCTGTTGTTCTTAGAGAAAGCTCCATACTGTTTTACATGGAGGTTGAACTAATATATATTCCTTTTCTCCAAATCCTGGTCAACATCTGTTATTTTTTTGTCTTTTTATTAATAGTCATTCTGACTAAGATATCACATTGTGGTTTAACTTTGCATTTCTCTGATGATTAGTGATAACAAACATTTTTCATATATTTTTTTGGCCATTTGTATGTTTTTTGGAAGATATTTATTCATGTCCTTTGTCTACTTATTAATGGGATTGTTTGTTTTTATTTTGTTGAGTTCCTTGTGAATTCTGGGTATTAGTCTCCTATTAGATGAATAGTTTGCAAATGTTTTCTCTCATTCTGCAGGTTGTCTGTTCACTTTGTTGATTATTTATTTTTCTAGGCAGAAGCTTTTTAGTTTAAAAAATTAAGTCCCATTTGGCTACTTTTGTCTTTGTTGTCTGTGCTCTTGAAGTCTTAGTCGTGAATTATTTGCTTAGACAAATGTCCAGAAAAGCTTTCCCTTGGTTTTCCTCTAGTATTTTTATAGTTTCAAGTCTTATATTTATCTTTGGTCCACCTTGAGTTGATTTTTGTATATGGTGATAGATAGGGGTCTAGTTTCACTCTGCTTATGGCAATCTAATTTTCCCAGTACCATTTATTGAAAAGGTGTTATCCCTCAAAACGTGTTCTTACTGACTTTGTCGAAGATTATTTGGTTGTACATATGTGACTTTATTTCTGGGTTCTCTATTTTGTCACATTAATCTGTGTGTCTATTTTCATACCAGTACCATGTTGTCTTGAAGTCAAGTAATGTTGCCTCTAAATTTATTCTTTTTGCTTAGGAATGATTTTGATATTTGGGCTCTTTTTTAGTCCCATATGGATTAGGATTATTTTAATTCTGTAAAAAATGACATTGGTATTTTGGTAGGGATTGCATTGCATCTATAGATTGTTTTGTGCAATATGGTCATTATTGATATTAATTCCTCCTATTCATGAGCATGAGATGTTTTTCCATTTGTCTGTGTCATCTACGATTTCTTTCATCACTGTTTTGTAGGTTTCTTAGCAGAAATCTGTCGCACCCTTGGTTAAATATATTTCTAGGTTTTTAAATTTTATTTCAAAACTTTCATTGTTGATTTGCTAAGGAACTTCCCCTTTATGACACTGCCTCCCCAACTTGAAGTTTTCAACATTATTCAGTGAAGAAGCATTAATGGAACATGTATATTTTGTTGAACATAGCTCTGCCTAAGTGACTGTATTATAAAGTATAAATAATTTATATAATACACTGTCAGCTCAATTTTTTCAATTAATGATTTTGTTGTCTTTGTAAATACTCAAGTTAGAGCACTCTTTTAATTATTGTTATACATGGAATGATATCTTGTCTAGGTCTACTTTATATAGAAGTCAAGTTTCTGATTCCAGGATGATCAGACTTGGAAAAATGCAATTATAAAAATGCTACCTGAGTAAGTCCTGATTTTTTGAAAACCCAGATTAATTTCATTAAGTTAAATTTAATCACTTTGGGTTTTTTCTCCACACTTTGTTTTTTCCTGGCAGTAACCCACTTACTCAGAACCAAAGTTGAGTATGATGCAAAAAGGCACAAAAATGAAAAACAAAGCATATAGGTGACTCTAGAAGGCCCAGAATTGCTACTTACAAAACAGATCAGAAGTATAAGAAAAACCATATCATGATTACTTAACAAAAGTATAAAATTGAAAGAGGGCAATTGAGGAGATCGCCACAGCTGGACAGCATGGAGAAAAAGAATGAATTAGTTTACCAGTCTCTGAAGACCTTCTCTAGGGATTAAAACACAAGATGATTGTTGAAAAAAAAAATAAAATGAGATTCAGGATTTCAGGATAATTTTTTTTCTTGGATCAACTATTTGAAAATGAGGACAATCTCTATTAGTACTTGCAAGCTTAATCATTCCCTTTATAGATATAATTTTTATATGTAAGATACATTTATGCATTAAATTTATATTCATTATTCACTAACTATTTCAGACTTATAAATGCACTTATAATAATTGCATTTGCTTTTATAATGTCCTTATGCAATATGTAGGAGATGAACTAATCAATGTTGCCTCTGCTCTGGTCACTGCTGAAATCATCACCACCAACTTGTCACTGTTTTCATCAAGACCTTGCCACCCTTTACACTAATTACCACTGCTAACCATAATGACTAATACATTTACTGCAGTTGAGTTGGAGGCAGCAGTATGGTAAATACTGACATTTAAACTGATGTTTAACAAAAACAGGTAACAATACCATTTTCTTAATTTAAAGTTCTCTTGAATGTTTATTATGGTAATTAGAGCAAAATGACATTAATGTATAAGTCAGTAAACAGAGTTCAATGAATTCAAAGTTGACCCGTTGTTTTTTAAAGCCTGACTACAATTATTGACATATAACAGCCCACCATTTAATAGCACGCCAGCCACCTTCATGAATAATTTATCTATTCCGTGTCATGAACAACCTTTACCAGGTTGGGTGGTTATCATGTCTACTTTACAAATCAAGAAACTGAGACTCAGGAATGTAAAAATAATCTATCTAATTCACTCAGCCAAAAGGTGGGGGAGCCAGGATTGAAGTCTTGATTGAATTTTGACTTTCAGAATTCTGTGCAGGTTAACCCCCATGCTACCATGAAAGCCTAATGTGAGCAGATGATGGAACAAATGGGGTGGTGGTGATCATTTCAAAAGATACATTTAACAATTTTTCATTTTATTTTTCAATAATAACCTTTAAAAAGATGTGTTACAAAAGCAGCAACGTGTGGTAGTTAAGAGCTCAGACTCTAGTGCTAGACTTCCTGAACCACCTGGAACAAGTTACCTTATTGCAGCATGACCTTGGGTGAGTTTTATTTGATCTCTCCATGCCTTTGTTTCTTTATCTTTAAAAATGATTATTTAATATCTATCTCTAACAATTGTTATAATGATTAAATGAATCAATTCACTTAAAGTACTTTGGCAGTGTTTGCCACAAGTAGGTTAATAACCTAGGCTTTCACAAGTACTATTTGGAACACTAAGCTGGTGTTGATACAAAATGACTGGAATACATTGCTAAATGATCTTATCTGCTGTAAATTTAATAGATTTGTATGTTATTTTAAAATACAAACATGGAAGTTTTAGAGAAATGTGATTATACTAAAAGTCTGTAATCATAGAGCTTGAACACAGAGTGGTTATACAGTGTTTTTCTTAGTGGGTTAAAAAAAATTAGTGGAATTCCAAGAATTTAAACCTGTTACTTTTGTTTTCTAGAATCAATGAATGAATGTCCAAATGGAAAAGGCATATGCTGAAATGACAAATAGAATAGTATATTTTAATGTAATGCATATACATTTACAGATAAACTTTTCAAAAATATGCATTTATTTTATTTTTTATCAAGAAGTTTTGCAAAGGAGACAAGAGCCTTGAAGAGGTGCATTTATATTTAATGTAGTTTGTGATGAAAAGACAATTTTTCAGAGCTTTTGTGTAATCACCTGCATCTGTTCCTCTCTGTATTAGTTAAAGAATTTTATGTTTTAATTTTTTTCTAAATTTTGAATGGAGTTTGTGAATAGGTAAGCTTTGCATGTATGGCCCCTGCCTGTAGGCTGTCAAATTAAGGGGCATAAGGTGCACAGTAACAAAGCAAAAGCAGTTATCTACAGGCTAGCTTTTCCCTACTGTATAATCATTCACAACTAGTCATGCTTACTTCCTCTTCATAAAGGACCACTGCACATCCATTAAAATGTTCTGATCATAATTTCTATTTACAGCAAAACCAGAGTGAAGTTTTATATAATGGAAAGCAGCTCTTGGTGGCAATAAACTAAAATTATTTTCCCTCTGATGCGGGGCATCACAACACCTTTGGATTCGATTTAAATCTGTACACTCCACTGATGACGAACCTATTTCTCTCTTGATACTTCACAATACTCTTAAAAAAAAAACAGGAGTCAGGAATGGAATGGAATCTTTAACCTAGTCATGTGTTACAATTGGTAGAAAATCATGTTTCATATTTATACACTTCTTTGTAAAAAGAAGCATAATTGACTTATGGTAATAATTATACATTTTATTTTATTGTACTGGTATATGCTCAAATTTTGTGCACTTTCTAACCAAAATGTCTTTAACATTAAATTTTGCTCAACACTGCAAGTTATTTTATCTTCATATTTTACCGGTTCTTCTGACCAGACTCCCCGAACTTATCTTGTTATCTACAGGTTTAAATAAAAGAAATCAGCACATAATTGGCTAAATGACAAAAGAATGTGGTATTCAAAATACAATTTTAAAGTTTGAATTTAACCTCTTTATTAAAATTTAGTGACAGTGTTTGAGCTAAAGAGAAAATTCTCACAGAGGCGTCATTAAATTTCCCAGGGGCGGTTTACAATTTATTTTATTTGCAGAATGTGTGGAACTGTCAAACTGCATTTATATACATCCCCCACATTTTGCAAAGTAGGAAAACTAAGCATTAGCTGTGACCAAGGAAAGCAAGAGTCTTTTACCACACCTGGCACGTAGGAGACATGAGGTGGGTCTTCCAGACTGACAGGATATTATCACTGCAAGCCAGTGAGCAGCTAGCTGTCCTGTTCAGGGATGGTCCTGTTTGGACCCATAGATATACGACAACGCTTAGGGACACCTCTTTCTTCTAAGAAGAAAAGCAAGTGTTCCAGATAATTAGGAAGCAGAAGTGGGGTGTGAAAGCAAAATAAGGTTCAATGATTCCAAAGGTTGACTCCTACTCAGAGCAAGGAAACACTGCAAGCTTTCAGGCTGTGACTGCTCTGGGATCAAGTCTCACAGCTAGATTAGACCTCTGGTAGCTCATAATCACCATGTCTGTATCCACCTAAACTGAAACCCAAGCTTATTCCAGAATATCTTTCCGCATTATCCTTTGAATGACCAAAATTGGCTACTTTTCATCACTTTAACACTTGGCTGTTTCCACTGATTGCCCTTGTTTACATTTCTTTTCTCTGGCTAAAATTCCACTTCCAGGCCTCCAAGCCTTCTCAAAGTGCAAAATCCACATCTGTGAAAATTCCATCTACCCCTGTAAGAAGCCATATTCCTCTCTTACGAACATCCATATCTCAGCAGAGATTTATATACACAAATTATGATTTTCCTTTTTATTAGAAGCTAAGTTTTAAAGACATCATTCATGCATCTTCACATTGTGCTTCATAAAATATCATGAATGCAATGTGTATGGAAACAAGGAAAGCGTTTGCATACCACTTCAAGTAAGGTTTTATCACTCACTATCTTCATGACCTTAGGTACTGGGGAACCAAAGTAAACCAGTTATTATTTTTTGGACGAAGGGTGCCTTGTAGTACAGGATTCCACTGCTAACTAAGTGTTCTAGGAATCCATCGGCATCACTGCAACAGCATCATCCATCGGCATCACTGTACCAGTTGTGAGAGGCTGTGTTAGGTTTCAGTGATTTTGGGGGGGGTGAGGGGCAGGGGAAAATTCTTTCAATGCGCATGCCCATTTCATGATGGGTGATTTACAAGCCATCTGTCCACACCATGCTGAATGTTCTGCAGGTTTTGACCAAAAACGACCTGACTCTTGTGCCCCATCCTCCCTGTCATCTGCTCTCATGCTCAGTGACTTTTGTTTCTTCTGATGAAGAAAGTCCTCAAAGGGAAACATTTTGCCCATGTGGAAGAGGTGAAACAAACAATGGCAGAAGCACTAAAAGGTATAAAAATTAATGAGTTCCAAAACTGTTTTGAGCAGTAGGAAAAAAAATTTTGATAAGTGTATTGAATCAAACAGAGAGTACTTTGAAGGTGACTGAAGTTTAAACATGCAAGGATAAATACACAATGTTTTATTAATAAATTGCACTTTTTTGGGAGGGTCTCCCCTAATAAGTTTTTAAACTCTGAATAAAATGTATTTTCTTATACAATTGTGAATTATAATTCCTAATTATAGCATTGTTGAATAACTAAGTCATGCAAGATAATGTATATTTCTATATACATTTTTTATATACATTACATTCTTCTCCTAAGACAGAATCTTTTCATTTCTTCCCTTGTACCTTCTTTTTTCTTCCCATATTTTTCCCCAAATTAAATTTGCTCAGTTAACCTCAGACTATCATAGCACTATCATAGCTGCTCTGTTGGGCTAAAAGCAATTGCTTGCAATAATTTTAATTCCTCTGTAAAGAGTATCTCATTTTAGTCATCTTTGCTTTAGTGAAAATATTGACCATACCTTTCAAAAAAAAATAATAAAGTTGACTTTCTCACTGGGAATATTTTGGTTTTTAACATTTTAGATTGACTTTAGTTTATTTATGACTTCTGCTTTAATGACTCATATCTAAGTCACAGAAATATATTGACAATGTGTGGGTAGCATTGAGTGAAACTGATGTGAAAACTTGACTTAGGTTTACTTAGTGAAGGACCGATGAAAAGCAAATGCTTAGGAGCTTATTCTGGGAAATACTTCTGCTGAGATAGTCTCGGTCTTTTGTTGCCTAAGCAACATAATCAAATGCTTATGGAATGTCTCGAATTTGCTTTCTAAATCTATGAAGGCTAAATTATAGCCATGTTTATAGTTGTATGGCATCTAAATCTTTTGTTTCTCTAAGAGTTTGATTTTACATTAGGGAAGATTCAATTACTGAAATTGAACTTTATTACTGTGTAAGTGTCATAAATGTCTAGATGAAGAATCTTAGGAAGCTGTTTCAAAGTAGTCCTACACAGCCCACTTGTGGAAAAAAAAGTCAAAGAAACTTGCATTTAATATCCTCTTTATCCTTAGCCCTATTAGGTCACAAGAATACAGTCTAAACAAATGAGAGACCGAAGTTCTCAAGGGCAATGGAGAAACTTGATGGTAAATGCTTATATTAAGGTCAAACTTGGTACAAGGCCTTTTAAACTAAAAGCTCCATAAATATTGCTCTCTTTTATCTAAGCAAATAACACAAAGATGAATATTTATTCCAAATAAAATAAAAATAGTAACCTAGTAATATTCATCAATATCTTCTTTATCATTAATTTTACAGTGTGGATTTGCATAATCATGGCTTCTTTTTACCAGCTTATACTAGAAGTCATGAAATGTGAATTCCAACATCACAGCAATGAAAGGAAAAGTGGAAAATGTGAAAATTAAAAGTGAGGAGTTGCTCACTCTTATGTTCCTGCCTTTTTTTTTTTTTTTTAGCTTCTACATGCAAAGTCAGATCAAGTAATCCTATAATAAAGTGTTCCTACCTTACCAGGGATGGGAAGCCTCATTCTGCTTATATATATTAGTGTTTAATCTATCAAAGGCATTATGTATGCAGACATAAACATGACTTGATCCCTGCTCTTCTGTTCTAGCAGGGAAGACAGATCTATAAACCCATTATTACAATTCAACTGGTCTAATTACTTGAAGAGAAGTCTAGTAATGTTTGGGCACCATAAACTGCTAGTAGAAATTCTTAAAATTTAAGGCAGTACAGACTAACACAGAATATTTTAATTTGCAGATGTGTAACTGTAATGAATAAATTTATATAGTAACTGTTACATAGCAAATCATAGTGATAAAATTTCACTTTCCTAATAATTAAACTTAGCTTGACTTTTCTGCTACTGCCTAAGTCCAATATTTTTATTTTCAGTTGTGAGTTTTTTTAACTTACTTTGAACATGAAATAATATAGTCAAAAGTATTTTGAAATCTATAAATTAATTTAGTATCCTTAATCTAGTGTGTAATCATTAGTTTGTAAACTGGCACTAATTCTCTGTCGTTCATTATGCCAAATACTTGGCTAGAGATGTTTAGAACAGGGTATCCCTGGCCTAAAAATAGCTCAATTAATGCAAATTCAGATGAAATATTAATGTGTTTATTCATCAAAAAAGTTGAAGAAATATAAATGCACAGTCATTCATAAAATTTGAAGAAAAACTGGGTGTTTACAGTTTAGAGACATCTGGGCATTTTAAAAATGTGTTAGTTATGTTGGTACCATCCCTTGGAAGTACTTATTATTGGAAAAAAAGTACTTTCTACATCACCCTCATAAAACAATAATATTGGGTCCTTTGCAGTTTTTAAAATAAATGTATTTTAAAAATAAAGTATATGGAATTTCATTTGATATAGTACTTCTCGAATTTTCAAATTGTATTTCTGTTACACTAAGCTTTTACTTGATTAAACAGTCATTTAGTAGAATAGTTTCATTTCTTTCAAAATCAATGTCTATGAGTGTATTGAATTTTCTGTATTTATTTCAGTATACTCAAGTGGTCACTTGAATTTCTAA
Organism: Tarsius wallacei; assembly: GCA_963574415.1. NCBI lineage: Eukaryota > Metazoa > Chordata > Mammalia > Primates > Tarsiidae > Tarsius > Tarsius wallacei. The sequence goes on along the minus strand of CAUYQG010125787.1, from coordinate 1,556 downwards.
TGTTAAAATGGTGATGTCTCTTCTGTGTGCATAAAGTTATTTCGTTAACTTTTGTGTTAATGCATCTTCTCTAAGGTTGCTTCAGAATAATCTTTTGTTATACTTATTCTACATTTTGCCAGACATATTTATGTAAAGTTATTGAGCATAAGCAAAATGATATTTAAGTTGATGAAGTTCTGCACTCATAGTATATAAAATTTCTGAGTGGTGAAGGAATGAAGAGTTTGTGTGATTAGGTCTAAAACCACATTTTTATTTTTATTATAGATTCAGAAAGTATATGTGCAGATTTGTGATATGGATATATTCCATAATGTTATGGTTTCTGCTTCTGTTGAACCCATCACCCAGATAGTGATCATGGTACACAAAAGGCAGTTCCTCAACACTCACTCTCCTTTTTTTCTCTCCCATTTAGGAATCTCCACTGTCAGTTGTTCCTATCTTTATGTCCATGGGAAACCACATTTTTTTTTTTTGAGTTGGAGTCTCACTCTGTCGCCCAGACTGGAGTGCAGTGGCCGCTCCCGACCACCGCAGCCTCCACCCGCTGGGCTCCGGCGATCCTTCCGCCTCAGCCTTCCGAGTAGCTGGAACTACAGGCGTGTGCTACCACGCCTGGCTGATTTTTGATTTACTGTAGAGAAGAGGTCTCGCCAAGTTGCCCAGGAGGGTTTCGAACCCGCAGGCTCAGGCAATCCACTCACCTCGGCCTCCCAAAGCGCGGGATTACAGGCTGAGCCACCGAGCCCAGCGGGAAACCACATTTTTAATCTGTTAAGTTATGCATAAACCTGTATGATTTCTAAACCCCAAGAGGAGAAAAAGGAACAATGGAAACATTTAATCTAGCAAAAGTCAGACAACTAAGAAGGATTAAAAACAAAAAAAATAATTGAATTTGAAGGTAAAAACAGCACCCAATATTACTAATAGTCACAATAATTGTAAGTGTGTTGTTTAGTAACAGAAAATAATGTCAATACTGGGTGAAAAAGCAAATTTTGTATGAATTTTATACATAAAGAAGTTAAATAAAAGGGCTCAAACTGTTTAAAATAAATGTTTGAATAAAAATACATTATGTGGGTGCACATTAAATGTCAGGTTTGCCAGTATTTAATTAAGCCAAAATAAATTTCAAAATCTCAAGATATTAGAATAAATGATAAACAGATTTTTTTTTGCACTTTCACACACTACATTGTATCCAAATATGTAACAGTTCTGATCTTTTACTCAAGTACCATAATATTACTTTTTTTTTTTTTTTTTGAGTTGGAGTCTCACTCTGTCGCCCAGACTGGAGTGCAGTGGCCGCTCCCGGCCACCGCAGCCTCGACCTGCTGGGCTCCGGCGATCCTTCCACCTTAGCCTTCCAAGTAGCTGGAACTACAGGCGCACGCTACCACGCCAGGCTAATTTTTTGATTTATTGTAGAGATGAGGTCTCGCTTGCCCAGACGGGTCTCGAACCCGCGGGCTCAGGCAATCCACTCACCTCAGCCTCCCATAGGCGTGGGATTACAGGCTGAGCCACCGAGCCCAGCATAA